>NQVE01000218.1:0-287500 GCA_003260385.1 Cuscuta australis
ACTCAAGGAGGCTAACAACATCAAAGAGCAAGTAGCAAATGTCAATCAGTCTACAAAAACAAATGTCCATTCTCCAAATGGACATCAGAGCAGCTTTGGCAATGTCTTCAGCAAATCAAGTAGTAACCAAAGACTACTTGAAAGTAATCATTGACAATCAGAAGGAAGCACACAAATTATTCAGACTTCTTACCACAAATTCTGGAAATCGCAAGATGGAAGTGGTTCTTCAACACATAGTCCATCCTTGATTCCAGAGCTTCCCATTGCAGTCAAAGAAGGAGAAGTCTCTTACATTCCTACGCATCTAAACTTGACTGATCTAGTCCTTGAAGCTCAGAGAAGAAATCCGGAAAACTCAACACAACGCTTATCCAGCTCCGGATTGGATGGAACAGAGGCTGTAGGAACAATTGTTGCTCACTTCTCAAATGAAATTCAAACAGAGGAGAGACGAAACAACATAAGGCGCATCAAGGAACTATGTGGAAGCATGCAAGGCATCAGGGAGATTGCCGAATCTTCAAGGCGCAAGAGGCACTGAAGGTTTTCTTCATCAAATCAGGGGGAAAGTATGTGAAAACATTAATTTGCTTTGATGAAAACACCTTCTTGTTTAAACATTGCTCTATTGGTTTAAACATTGCCTTAATATTTCTCTTAATTGTGCTCACTATGCTTGATTATACCTAATTCAAGTATGTTTTTGAGTTTTATTCTTAGCGCATACATTGAGGGGGAATGTATTTCAAGGGGAACTTAACCAGTTTTTGGCTAACAATTGTTTTTGGCAATGAATTATTGATAAGCTCTAAGCAATGGAAGACGGATATCTCAGTTTTGGTACTAAAATTGGAAATCTCCGATTCGGGTACTTTACAAAATCTGCCTTCTTAAACTAAGCTTCAGTCCTTAATTCATTTCCAACAAGCTCTAAAAGTACTGGTCCCTAGGATTTTTTAAAATGTACAGGAGTTTGGAAAAATAGTACCACTTTTCTTTTAAAAATAAAAATTTATATTTGTTTTGGTACTACCTCGTCCTAAGTAGAAATTAGAACTATAGGGAATGAAAAATGATAGTTTTATTTTGGGCCTTGAGAACCCAATAGGAATAATTTCCATTTAGTACGTAGCTTTCTTCTCTTTTTGGGCCACTCTTTTGGGCTTAGCCAAACTAAAACAATTATGATTCTCAAACCAAACGAAACTGATTTTCAAATTGGAACGGTTTCAACTCATTGGTAATTGGTAAAAGATTCCTTCCACTTTTCAACTTCTTGGAAGTTGAAACTCTTTTACTCTCACCGTTCCACCTACCAAATTAATGGAACCCGTGAACCTCCCCTCTCTCTACCTCTCTCTTATTTAAATCAAGATATCTCAATCCATTCCTATCACAAACAGCTCTTTCAATATGAAAAGTCTTCAAAGCTCACTGTCTAAGAAACACACCAAGAAAAATATCCTCAATGGAGAAATTTTTCTTT
Source organism: Cuscuta australis (assembly GCA_003260385.1). Classification (NCBI taxonomy): domain Eukaryota; kingdom Viridiplantae; phylum Streptophyta; class Magnoliopsida; order Solanales; family Convolvulaceae; genus Cuscuta; species Cuscuta australis. The sequence continues at coordinate 1,490 of NQVE01000218.1, forward strand.
CTCACCCTCATAGACGGCAATGGAAGAAGACTATTGAGAAGAAAAGACTTTCAAGGTCTATGGTGAGAATCTCGGCAGTAGAGAAGGTCTATGGTGGAAATCTCGTATTTCTCAGTATTACACCATACACCTTCTCTGGAACAACACTCTCTCTATCTTTCTTCTTATTTTGAGAGATGTGTTGCTTCCAAGATCTTAAATATCCACTTTGGATATTAAAGATCTATCAAACGCAACGCCAACCGCTCTGCCAAGCAGAATCTACTGAAGCTGAAAACGGTCAATGGCGGAAAGATCACAAAATCTCAAGACAAGACTTGGTTTAGGAATTATTGTAATTTGAATTGTATTTGTTTAAAGAGTTTTTGTTAACAAGCTGTATATTTTGAGAAACTAAAACAAAGTTACAAAATTAGTTCTCAGTACATGCGACCGGAACTCTTAAACACTTGTTTGTCATCATCAAAAGGGGGAAATTGTTGGGAAAAATATCATAGATTTGATGATGATGTATTTAGAATGTAATAGGGACTTTAGGTTTCCCCAGATATTCAATGTAATTTTTCCTTTTAGAAATATTGTTAAAACCAAGTTCTTGAGATTTCCAATAAAGTGTAGATATTTCTTTAAACGGTTTGATGCTTGAACACTTAATCAAATTCAGAAATTTGGAAATTGGATATCTTGATCGGAAATGTCAGAGACAAGTAAAGATCCTCCTATCCGGAATACTACATGGGAACCGGATGTCTCATTACAACCCGTTGAAGGCTAAGTCGGAAGACTAGCGCGGATTTCCTTCTCACCAGGAAAACTAAGTATGACTCTTCCGGATTTGTCAGCTAAGAACCGGATGCCTCGGGGAAGACCGGAATTCTCAAAAAGCGGACAAGTGAGAAAAGACTTAGAAAATTATCTAAGTCTTGAATGAAGAAATTCTACCCGTTGGTAAGGAAAAGTCAATCTCTTGATTTTCAACGGCTAGATTGAAGATAATTATGCTGATTCAAGAACAAATGACTCGAAGACAAAGTCTGGACCTCTAAGAATTGAAGAACCTATCCAGAATTCCTAAACAAGCACTAGAAGACAAACAGAGTAAAGTTCTACAGTCCAGAATACTTGAACAACAGCTAGAAGACGGACTCTATGGAAAAAGGAATCTCTCCTTTAACAATTGGGTATGTCCAAACACCCATTCCAATGAGGAATCTTCAAATCACAATCTTCATTCAAAAATGAAGCCAGCAAATGCAACAGATAATCTATTTTGATTCAACAGATAGATTATCCAATCCAGCTATAAATAGCATCCTTGGAAGAATGGAGAAAATATATACAACAACTCATCAACAATAAGAAAAACAACCAAAAAGAGGCTACCTCATTTACAGTAAGCCCAAAAAGCTTGATAAAGAGAGATTTCTAAACTCCTTATCCAGAAGCAAACTTCTCCTCCTTCCAAAAAGCTATAGTGTAAATACTTGTAGGTTTCCTTGCCTCAAGTAACACACCACGTTGAAGGATACAAATTTTGATCAAACTTATTGATTAAAAGGGGGTAGGTCAACTTTCTTACAAGTTGGTCTTGCAAGTCCTATTGTTCGGACCTTGCAGTTGTTGAAGAAGCATGACCTTCGAAGGAACAACAAAGCCAGCACGAGTGCAGAAATTCACACAAGTGTAATTGTTGGTTCATTATTCAACAACCAACTACATAGTGGATTTTGAGGACGTAGAAGGATTACCCCACCTTCAAACCTCGTTAAAGTTTGCGTGTCTCTCTCTTTTATCTTTACTCTTACTTGCATTTATATTAACTGAGAAAACTAACCCATCCATATTGATTACTGCTCACTCTACCCACCAACTTCCGCACATAATCTAAAGTTCACAAGAACTTTAGATTAACACCTATTTTCACGTTTTTAAAAGAAACGAAAAAGTTTGTAAATTTGTAACAAAGTCTATTCACCCCCCCCTCTAGACTTTGTAACTCACCACTTCGGGACCACCATGAACGTTTTCTTGTGAGTAAGGCTCTCTTTAGTTGCAAGCTCTCTTCACGGAACCCGGTCGGTCCGCACGTTCTCAAAATGATTGGTTACATAACCAATCTGGAGAAACTCGGGTTCTCCTTGCAGAAGGAGCTGGCAACGGACCTGATCCTGCAGTCGCTCCCTGAGCTGTATAAGGGTTTTGTCATGAACTACATGATGCATGATCTTGACAAACCCCTTCCGGAGCTTCTTAAAATGCTCCAGACTGCACAGGAGAACCTTACTAAGAGCAAGGGTGCTTCCGTCCTTATGGTCCAAGGCGGAAAGGGGAAGCCAAAGAAGGGGATTAAGATTAAGGCTAGGACGGTCGGAAAGCCTAAATCGAAGTCCACTTCATCTGCAACCCAGAAACCCATAGGAGGAGTTGCAAAGGGCAAATGTCATCACTGTGGTAAGGCAGGCCACTGGAGAAGAAACTGCAAGACATACCTCGCAACCAAGAAGAAGGAAGGTACGACCAGTTCTTCTGAGGTGTATGTTATAGAAGTTAACATGTTTATATCTTCATCATGGGTATTAGATACTGGATGTGGGTCTCATATCTGTACTACCATGCAGGGACTGAAGCAGAGTAGATGGTTAGCTCGAGGCGAGATTGAACTCCGAGTCGGCAATGGTGCACCTGTTGCAGCTTTGGCAATCGGAACTTATAGTTTTAGTCTTGCCTAGTGGTCTAATGTTGGAATTAAACGATTGCTTGTACATTCCTGCAATTAGCAGAAACATTATTTCTGTTTCATGTCTTGATAAGAGTGGTTTCATCATTTCTATTAAAGACAAGTCTCTTTCCGTTTACAGAAAGAATGTTTTCTATGCTAATGCCAACATGACCAATGGGTTATATGTCCTTGACTTGGACATGTCTGTCTATAACATATCAGCCAAGAGGAACAAACCGAACGGTTTGAACCAAACATACCTATGGCATTGTAGGTTAGGCATATAAACGAGAAACGCATATCCAAGCTACATCGGTCGGGAATGCTGGAGTCATTTGATCTTGAATCATATGACACATGCGAATCTTGTTTATTGGGTAAGATGACCAAATCTCCTTTCATCGGACACGGTGAAAGAGCTGGTGATCTTCTGGCACTCATTCATAGTGATGTGTGCGGGCCTTTCAATACAACTGCACGAGGTGGTTATTCATACTTCATCACTTTTACTGATGACCTCAGTAGATATGTCTATGTGTATCTCATGAAACACAAGTTAGAATCCTTTGAAATGTTCAAAGAATTCAGGAATGAAGTTGAAAAACAACTTGGCAAAAGTATTAAAACACTACGATCCGATTGAGTTGGAGAATACTTCAGTGGTGAGTTCGATGACTATCTTAGAGAGCATGGGATTTTATCCCAACTCAAACCTCCTGGGACTCCACAATGGAATGTTGTCTCTGAAAGGAGGAATCGAACCCTGCTTGACATGGTTCATTCTATGATGGGTCATTCGACTCTACCAGAATCATTCTAGGGGGTATGCGCTGAGCACTGCAATATATACTCTTAACCGAGTTCCAACCAAGGCGGTTGAAGGAACACCATACCAGCTATGGACGGGCAAATGCCCGGTTATGTCACACTTAAAGATTGGGGCTGTGAGGCTTATGTCAAACGTCTTATGACGAATGGCAAGCTTGACGCTAAGTCTGATAAGTATTTCTTCGTGGGATACCTAAAGGAAACTCAAGGGTATTCATTCTATCACCCTATCGATAAGAAGGTATTCGTTGCTCGCAATGGTGTCTTCCTCGAGAAGGAATTTCTCTCCATCGCAACTAGCGGGAGAAAGATAGAGCTCGAAGAAATTCGAGACGACAAAGAAACTACCGCGCTGGTTCTGGAACATGAGCTAGAGGAACAAACTGTAGTACCTCAACATGCTCAAGATACACAAGAACCTCGTAGGTCTAACCGGTTACGCACACAACCTGAAAGGTATGGATTCCTCCTAACCTTTGAGGGTGACGTAATGCTTATCGACCAGGATGAGCCGGAGACCTACCTCGAGGCAATCAGTTGTCCCGAGGCTGAGGAATGGCGTCAATCCATGCAGTCCGAAATGGATTCCATGTACACCAACCAAGTATGGACTTTGGTTGATGCACCCGAAGGGATCAAACCCATTGGGTGCAAATGGGTCTTCAAAAAGAAGACTGACATGGATGGTAAGGTGCAAACCTTCAAGGCACGATTGGTAGCAAAAGGATATCGTCAAATACATGGTATCGACTACGACGAAACTTTTTCTCCAATTGTCATGATTAAATCCATTCGGATCTTACTTGCTATCGCAGCATACCACGATTATGAAATCTGGCAGATGGACGTCAAAACGGCTTTCCTTAATGGAAACCTCCTTGATGATGTCTTTATGACACAACCTGAAGGGTTTTGCGCTCCTGAAGAATCTACCAAGGTATGAAAGTTGCAGCGATCAATCTACGGATTGAAGCAAGCCTCACGGAGTTGGAACATCCGCTTTTACGAAACTGTCATCGGCTTTGGTTTTGAAAGAAATTCAGATGAATCTTGTGTATACAAGAAGGTCAGTGGGAGTGGTGTAGTCTTCCTTGCTCTGTATGTTGATGACATATGCTCATAGGAAACGATATTCCTACTTTAACCACCGTCAAAATGTGGTTGAGTAAAAGTTTCTCTATGAAGGACTTGGGAGATGCCAGTTATGCACTTGGCATAAGGATCTATAGGGATAGATCATGAAAGCTGTTAGGTCTCAGTCAAAGTACATACATAGACAAGGTCCTCGCTAGATTCAGCATGTCTGAGTCGAAACGAGGAAGTTTGCCTATGGTCCAAGGCACGAGTCTTTCAAAGACTCAGGGTGCTTCCACTCTGGAGGAAGTAGAACGCATGAGAAATGTTCCTTATGCGTCGGCCATTGGATCCATCATGTATGCGATGGTATGTACGAGACCTGATGTCGCCTTTGCTCTGAGTGTCATGAGTAGATACCAGTCCAACCCTGGCGAAAGCCATTGGACGGCTGTGAAGAACATCCTTAAATACTTCCGTAGGACTAAGGATGCCTTCCTGGTATATGGCGGAAAAGATGAGCTCAGTATTGTTGGATATACTGATGCCAGCTTCCAAAATGATAGAGATGACTTCAAGTCGCAGGCAGGGTATGTGTTTTGTTTGAATGGCGGAGCTGTTACCTGGAAGAGTTACAAGCAAGATACTACCGCTGATTCCACTATAGAAGAAGAGTACATGGCTGCAGCCGAGGCAGCCAAGGAAGGTGTGTGGCTCAAGAATTTTATTACTGAGCTTGGAGTGGTTCCTAGCATCAAGAACCCTATACCGTTGTTTTGCGACAACAATGGGGCAATTGCACAAGCGAAAGAACCTCGGTCTCACCAGAAGACCAAACACATCGTTAGACGTTATCACATCATACGAGAAATCGTTGCACGTGGGGACGTTGAGATTTGCAAGATAGGTACAGACGACAATATCGCGGATCTGTTGACGAAGGCTTTGGGAAAGCCTAAACACGAGAGTCATACATGGTCCATGGGCATTCAGGAAATGCTTGATTGGCCTTAGGGCAAGTGGGAGATTGTTGTATTTAGGTGCCCTAGAGGCAATCAAATACCTATGTAACTGTACACTTTATCATGAATGAAAGGCCTTGAAGTATGTTTTATATCTCGTGTAACATAACATAGCTTCAGTCCATAGACGATAGCGCTTCAGTAACATAGATGAGGACTACGATGTTCTGATTATGAGACTGTTACTTCTTGACGAAGGCTATGTCTAGAATATCCCTAGTCGCACTTTATGATAATACGGATGTCATAACGTATCAAGACTAGTACGTACGAGATGAGATAGTTGCGTCTCATAGACTATAGGTATTGTGATATCTTAATCTGTACGTAGGTGCATATTATATCGATAATATGTGACTGGATTGACCCATCTTGAGAATACTGCATGGATCTACAGTAATGTGTTTATCAGTATTCTGAAATCGACCTTGCTATAACTATCCTCAGACTTGAAGTTATTACATTCTCTGATATGTGGGGCCGTATGCTTTGATTCATAACTAATGCTATCTGAAATACTGGTAGACGTACAGTTATGCGTTGGGTATGCCGCTAAGCATATTTAGAGATGTGAATAACAGATACAGGATCTGTCCCTTCTACTGTATAGAAGTATAATGTCAATGGGCCCACTGAATAGTAGGACTTGGGAAAGTGCATGGCCATGCCCAGATATGTCACTATCTAGAGACTGATAAATATCTGATCCCTGCCAGTCTACTTGAGATTCAGTAACAACTGATTTAACTATACAAGGATACACATCCCATGCCTTGTGTTAAATCATGACATTTAGGACAGAAGGATAATAGTTATAGAATGTCTTGAGTCGTAGAAGGTATTGATGAGATGATCATTTTTTTCATAATATGGGGATAATAATGTGTTGCTAGATACCGCTTATTATCTATGGTATTAATTTTATTAATATCATTGCTAGTGTTATGGATACTTAAAGGGTCACACACTTAGGACTTGTAAGAGAGTAGTATACTACACTAGTGGAAGTAATATTAAATATATAGTTGTGATAATTTTATACATATATATGTATTTCGAAAATACATATGTATTTTAAAATTATATTTTGTTTGTGTCATTTTAATTATATGATAATTATATTTTGACAAAACAAATTTTATTATATATATATATGTAGCGCCGAATGTGTGTATATATATATATATTATTTTATTTTTCATCATTTTAATTATATGATAATTATTGATGTCAAAAATAAAATATGATATATTTCAAATATGTGATGTCCGAAATTTTAAGAGGAAAAATCCAAGACCATTTTGATTTTATACATAAAGTATTTTTAATGTCAAATTGATATATTTGATTATTATTTGATGTAGGGATTCTATTTTGTTTTGTTATGGTGGTTAGAGACATTGCATTTTGATTAATTCATTATCACAACTTAATGTCTCAAGGAAGCTTCATACATTAATTAATGTGTTATAAAATGAAATAAATCCCACCCCATTTCATAAGTGATTTTCGGCCATATAGAGAGAGAGAGAGGAGAAAATTATTATTTTGTGTTACAAGTTATTTTTCTAAAGTGTTAGAAATATACACAAAATATTTATAAGATAAATATTTTACTATATATTTATTACTCCCAAAGTAGTATTATTATAGTTTTACTATCCTAAATTAAACTTGCTAGCACAAGTTTAATCTAGGACTCCGGAGCAAGTTCGTGTGGATACGTTGGAGGCTTCATACGTTTGGCGCTACGTTCATCTCCTCAAAACCATCCCCGACAGTTCCTCCGTTCTCCGTTTTCACCGTTAAGGTAAATTTCTTACTATAGCTAGTAATTTACGTAAGTTGTTCTTGGGTGGAATCGAGTTTTGGAATATAAATTTTTCTTTTCCGCTGTGTTATCCAAGCCTCGTTTCGCAACATGGACATATCCAAATAGTTCTCCAACAAAAACATGTTTGATGTACCCAAGCTTAGGAAAAGCTATGGATAAATAAGGGCAGATTATAGAGAGGAATATATGGTGAAGAATAGGTTGGATTTGTGTATGAAATGATGAAGAAAATATGGTTGTTTGGAAGAGGTGATAGGGCAGAATAAAGGGCAAGAGAAAAGCAATATTATGGAGTGGTTTTGATGAAGAAATGAAGTGTTTAAATGGGAGAAAGGAAATGGACGAAATTAGGAAAGAAAAGGGAGTTCTTTTGTGGTTTTTATTGTAGAAGGATAAACCAAATAATAAATAAGAGATAAACACACTCTTATTTTATTTGGGGCTGTTTCTTATCACACAATAATATTCACTATTATTATATGAAATAGACTCCTAACACACACTCAAAAGTAGCCAACTTCAGAGATATTTCATTAGGAAATTGAGAGAATTAGCTTCACACCAACTCAAATATTAATTCAAAGAGTAAGGAAATGAAATACAATGAATGAATTTTACAAGGCCATAGGGCCGAAATATATAGGGAAAAACAGCAAGGAAACTTCACCACTCTTTCTTACAATTCAAGTGCATAATGTCTATTTGATGGATCCCATAGGTTGTCCTCATTGATCAAGGCTAAATGGAGTTCAAGGTGGGGAAATGGGCTGTCTTTGGGTTGGGAAATTCGTCCATGTGAAGGGTAGGGTGAGGGAGTGTGTCCTTTTGTCCATTTATGCAAAGTAAGGTATGTGACACATCAAGGGATTGATTGTTTATTCCTTTGGCCTTATTATAGATGTGAGAAATGATTTGGGGGGATGTTTGGGGGGAGGAATTCGGCCATGGGACAAAGGGATGTGTGGGGATGGTTTTGAATGATTTTCACACCAAGACAAAAGACATGTTTAATCCTTGTCTCCTGATTTGGTCTTTTGTGTTTTGTAATGGATTGGGATGGATGGGGATGGATTCTTAGGACAAAAGGGGATGTATTTTTGTGGGTTTGAAGTAGGAAAAGGTGGAGGAAGGGTTTATTCAAAGTAGGGAATATTAGGAAAGAAAAAACAACACACACAAAGCAATTTTGTTTGTCCTTGTCTCTTCGATTTTCGGCCATGGCTTCAAAGGCAGGTGAAGGACTTTATTTTGGTTAATAAAGGCGAATGAAATACTTTTGGATATGTGGGAGTGTGTTGGGCTTGTAGGCATTTCGGCCTAGGTTGGGTTTTGGGAGAGAAGTGTCATGGTTCGGGCTATAATGTGGGACGGGTCAATGAGTTCAACCCAAAATGGATCATAACACCTAGACATTAAACACTTGACTTGTTGTACTACTAGTGGCGTGTGTGAAGGTGCATCCCGGGGTATATCATCCTCCCTTCTTCAAAAGAGTTTGACCTCAAACTCGGAATATCTTCTAGCTCAAAGTAGGGACTGAGGTCGGCAATGTTGAACGTGGCGGAGACTCCATATTCTCCGGGCAGGTTGATCTTGTACGCGTTGTCATTGATCTTTTCTAGTACTTCAAAGGGACCGTCTGCTCGGGGCAGTAGCTTGGACTTGCGTTTCGTGGGGAAACGCTCTTTTCTGAGGTGAATCCAAACTAAGTCTCCGGGTTTGAATTCGGCAGACTTCCTTCTCTTGTTGATGCGCGCACTCACTCTTTCATTGGTGGCTTCAATCTTCTCTCGTACCTTGGCATGAAGGTCTTGAATCTCTTTAGCTCGTTCCTCGGCTTCCACATTGTATTTCTGCTTTATCATAATAGGATCAAATTCAAGTGGGGTAAGGGGGTTTGAGCCGTAAACAACCATGAATGGAGAAAATCCGGTTGTTTTGCTTGGTGTCTGGTTATATGCAAACTCTGCATGGGGCAGTAGTTCTTCCCATTGCTTTATATTCCTCTTGATGAGCACTCGTAGCAACGTACCGAGAGTTTGGTTGGTCACTTCTGTTTGACCGTCGGTTTGAGGGTGGTGAGAGGTTCTAAAGTTGAGCTTGGTTCCCATCTTTCTCCAAAGTGTCATCCAAAAATGGCTAAGGAACTTGCTATCTCGATGTGATACCATGCTTCGGGGAATTCCATGTAACTTGACAATCTCGCGGAAATAAAGATCAGCGATTTGTGAAGCATCATGTGTGGTTAGACATGGCACGAAATGGGCCATCTTTGAAAACCGATCTACCACGTCCATGATTGAGTCCTTCCCTCATTGTGTTCTAGGCAGCCCCGTGATGAAGTCGAGGCTAATATCTTCCCATGGTGCCATGGGGATGGGGAGGGGAAGATATTTTCCTTGGGCTAATGAGTGGCTCTTGGCGGTTTGGCAAACAGCGCACCGTTTGATGTAGTGCTCCACGTCTCGTTCCATCTTTGGCCAATGGTAGTGTTCCCGCATAAGCATGTAGGTCTTCTCGATGCCAAAGTGACCAGCAAGTCCACCTCCATGCACTTCTTCAATGAGGGTCTCTCGAAGGCTGCATTTCGGAATGCACAATTGATTTCCGCAAAACAAATAACCATCTTTGATGAGGAACTCTCCATGGGGCCGCACAAGACACTTGGAGAACGTGTCTTTGAAGTCTTCGTCTTTCTTATACAGCTCGTGCAAAAATTCAAAACCAACAATTTTGGCACTAAGGGCCGTTAGTAATAGGCGTCTCCAGGAGAGGGCATCGGCTCCTTTGTTCAAGGTTCCGTTCTTGTGCTTTATGGTGAAGGTGAAGGTTTGTATGTATTCAATCCATTTGGCATGACGGGGCCGAATGACGGGGCCGAAGCTTGTGTTGTCCTTGAATATACTTCAAAGCCTCATGATCGGAGTGAAGTATGAACTCCTTGCTGACCAAGTAATGACGCCAATGTTCTAAGGAACGAACAAGAGCATAGAACTCCTTATCATAAGTTGAATATCGCATTCTCGTATCATTCAACTTCTCACTGAAATAGGACACGGGGTGGCCTTCTTGGGAGAGGACAACTCCTATCCCAACTCCGGATGCGTCACACTCAACCTCGAACAATTTCTCAAAGCTTGGCAAGGCTAACACGGGGGCGTGTGTCAACCGTTCTTTGATGGTTTCGAAGGCTTGTTGAGCTCTCGAGTTCCATTCAAACTTCTGATATTTGGTGAGGTCCGTGAGTGGTGCGGTGATGGTGCTAAAGTCTCGCACAAACCTTCGGTAGAATGATGCAAGGCCAGGGATACTCCGTACTTGCTGCATTGACGTGGGAATGGGCCAATCCCTTATGACTTGCGTTTTCCTCTCGTCCACCTTGATGCCTTCACTTGAGATAAAATATCACAAGAATTCAGTTTCTTGTGAGAAGAATTGGCTCTTCTCAAGGTTCCCATAAAGCTTCTCTTCATCCAATCTCTTAACCACTAAGGTGAGGTGGTTAACGTGCTCTTCTTCACTCTTGCTATAGGTTAATATGTCGTCAAAGTAGACCACGACAAAGTGACCTATATATGGCTTCAATACTTGATTCATCAATCGCATGAATGTGCTAGGGGCATTGGTCAGCCCGAATGGCATAACCAACCATTTGTAGAGACCAAAATTCATTTTGAAGACGGTCTTCCATTCGTCACCTTCGAAGATACGGATTTGGTGGTAGCCACTTCTAAGATCAATCTTTGAGAAAACCTTCGAACCGTGAAGTTCGTCCAGCGTATCCTCGAGCCTAGGTATTGGGTACCTATATTTGATGGTGATCTTGTTAATGGCTCGGCTATCACAACACATTCTCCACGTACCATTTTTCTTTGGTACCAACAAAGCTGGAACAGCACAAGGACTTAGGCTTTCACGAACAAAGCCCTTGGTAGTAACTCATCCACTTGTCGTTGGATCTCCTTTGTTTCTTCGGGATTCATTCTATAGGCTGGTTTGTTCGGTAAGGCAGACCCGGGAATGAGGTCGATCTTGTGTTGGATATCTCTTTTTGGGGGTAGGCCGTGTGGTACATCTTCGGGGAAGACGTGGGCATATTGTTCAAGGATGGGAACGGCTAGAGGATGGGGCTGCTTGGGAGGGGCAGTGGGTTCGGCCATCTCAAGATCAAGGAGAATGAGGTCCTTGAATCCTTCAAGTTCATGGTTTTCGGATTGGAGTATAGTGGAAATGAGGGATAGAGGGCTGTGGTTGTTGTTTTGGACCGTGGGTGAGGAAGGTGGGGGTAAGGGAGTGAGGGTAATTTTCTACTTATTCATAAGGAATGAATAAGTGTTCAAGTAGCCATCATGCTGCACTTTGTTGTCGAACAACCAAGGATGTCCCAAAAGGACGTGGCATGCGTCCATGGGAATGATATTGCACCAAATGTCATCCTTATAAGTCTTGCCGATGCTCAGCGAGATCAAGCACCTCGTATCAACACGTAAGCCCTTGCCTTGGTTTAGCCATTGAATAGTGTAAGGCTTGGGATGAGGAGACACCTTTAAATGTAGCTTTTCCACCACTGTTTTGGAGGCAACGTTAGAGCAGCTCCCGCTATCGATGATTAACGAACACACCTTCTTTTGAATGGTACAACGGGTATGAAAGATGTTCTCTCGTTGTAATTGCTCCTCGAGGCATGGTATGGCACTTAAGGTCCTTCGGATGACCAAAAGTTCACCGTCGTCGGGGTCAACACATTCTTCTTCCTCCTCCTCGGCTACTTCTTCATCTCACACGGGATTGTACTCTTCATCATCATACTCAACCAAGGCCATTATTTTCTTGTTTGGGCACTCATTGGTGTAGTGACTAGTTCCTTGGCATCGGTAACAAACGGGGGGCTCTTTTGTTGGTTGTAGGGGCTGTTTTAGGTGGGGGAGGAGTAGGATTTGGCTTAGATGGTGTTTGGGGTTTGGGGGTTTGTCCGTGGGCAGTAGGGGTGAGTTTTGTGGGGGTATATGTGGGGCGTGAGTGAGGGGGGAGGGTTTCTTGAGAGAATGGCTTTAGATTTCTTCATTTGAGCCTCAACTTTGAGAGCCAACTTAGTAAGCTCTTCAAAAGTAGTGTAGCTTTGCATGTAACACCCTAATCTGTCCAGGTCTGCTGCCCCTTTGAGATTAAAGTATTAACTTGGTAATCGTAAAAATTTAAAACATTTCAAACACTTTTATTTATCACAATAATATTTTTCATAATATAAACAGTACGGAGTTTTCAATATTGCGGAAGCTTAACAATCATAATCACAAACATAATTTATTTATGTTCTTTAATTCAAAATCATCACATCCATTCCGACAATCTCGACTCCGTCTGCCTCCAGGATCACGTTACTTCATTAACCTGCGTGTAGCAAATAAAACATACTACACGCTCAGCGTTGAAGCTGAGTAAGCATATCTAATGCATCGAACATCCATATAAACTGAATCTAAATTCATAATCAAATCATTTGATATCATGCACATAATGTTCAGTTCAGATAATCAATAATTATTAAAAATTATTCATCATGCATTATTCAACATTTATATTCACATTCAATGTTCATCAGTCATTCATAATAATAGCAATATTCAATTTAATATTCATCATTCAATATTTACTCATATTCAATATTCAATATTCAACAATATCCTTAAACTATTCTTAGTCTAAGGCCAATCACTTTAAATTTGTCAACCCTTAAACGAATTCTAGTTTAAATAATTAAACTATATTCCAGTATAAAATATTCCTAAATAATCCTTAAGCTAGGCCTAGTTTAAGATAAAAGGGTTTTGAAAATCTTAAACTTACCTTCACTTAAGGCCAACCAAAAACCGACAGCGTAGTGTTCACTGTTGGGTGGGTGGTACCCCCAAACGAGTAGGTACTCAAGTTTGGTTCCTGGATCCCGTACGTACGTTTTAACCCTAGCCACCGGGGTTCATGCCCGCAAGGCCTAACTTAAATAGGTATATCTTAGAGGTCTTCTAGATACCTTTCACATCAACATTAATATGGGTATATCTTAGAGGTCTTCTAGATACCCTTAACAATACATTTTATTTTCACAATCATCAATATATTCATTATGATTTAATCATTCACAATTATCATTTTTAATCAGAATATTCAATCATCATAATAATCAATCAATAATCATTACCATAATCATCAGTCAACATAATATTCAATAATAATTAGCGGCCTAGCTTCAAGTGTTAACACCCTAACTTACCGTCATGCATCACATAACATTTTTATTTGTTAAAAACATCATTTTTATTATGGTAAATCATTTTTCCAATGATCATAATCAATTGGTGGATTTTAGAGTATATATTTTCGGAATATTTTTGGAACAGGATCTCGACTTAAGAAAAATTGATTTTTATTTTTAAAAATAATCAATTAATACCTAAAAATCGATTTTTATATTTAAAATATTCCATTAATAGCTAAAAATCGATTTTTATATTTTAAATAATCAATTAATTGCTAAAAATCGATTTTTATATTTTAAATAATCAATTAATTGCTAAAAATCGATTTTTATATTTTAAATAATCCATTAATTACTAAAAATCGATTTTTATATTTTAAATAATCAATTAATTGCTAAAAATCGATTTTTATATTTTAAATAATCAATTAATTGCTAAAAATCGATTTTTATATTTTAAATAATCCATTAATTACTAAAAATCGATTTTTACAATTTAAATAATCAATTAATTAATTTTAATCGATTTTTACAATATAAATAATCGATTAATTCATAAAAAATCGATTTTTACAATTTAAATAATCCATTAATTCATAATAACCGATTTTTAGAATTTAAATAATCAATTAATTCATAATAATCGATTTTTATAATTAAAATAATCGATTAATAACGTTAAATCAATTTTTATGATTAAAATAATCGATTATTATTATTTTTAAATATACTGACTATCTGAACAAATTCTTAATCGATTATTAGGAAGGAAATAATCGATTTTCGGCCACTGCTCATCATCTTCTTCCTCTGTGCAATTTTTAACATTATCATTTTTAATTTCCAAACTTCAATTAAATTATATAGGAATGTTCCCCAATGTTCACAGATCATTTTAAAGTCATTAATTTGTAGTTTTAACAACAATTTCTTGGTTTATGATTCTTGGTTTTTCAAACATGTCAAACATAAAACTCAACCAAACGACCGTTTATGAACGTAAAAACGATCTATACGAACATTCTAATCACTAGATATATCTACGGGCTTACCTCGAAGCTTAATGGAGGTTTTGAAGATTTTCCGGCAAAACTTCCGGAGAGAATTGTAGCTATCTCCGGCGACCTCACACCAATACGACAGCACCACTGCATTCTCCTCACTCCCAGCAACAGAATAGACATAAAGTTTGTAAGAAATGGTGAGGAATTGAAGGAATGGAGATGGTACTTATATAGGAAAATGGTGAAGGATGCTGCCAAGGGTGATGTCTGGTTTCCTGTTCGGGCGGCTAGTGGAGCGGGCTGCGATATTTCTCCGATTCCAAAGGCAAGTCCCTGATTGGGACTAATTTGGTCCCAGTCGGGGAACACAATTTGGTCCAACTTTCTCCGAATTGAAATCCGATTGCAGCGTTGCGATCAGACAGTTAAACTCTATCTAACGATATAATTTTTATATTTATTCGTTATACTTTTTCTGACATCATATTTTTGGGTGGTTGACTTTGACAGAGTCAAAATTGGTTTAATTGACCTTTATTCAAAAAGGTTCTCACATTTAATTCATATTATTGATTTCCATGATTTATTTCAATAAATCATTTCAAAGTTCACATTATAAACAATTTCTTCATTTATTCTTAATTTGGGTCTGTACTCAGGTTCCTAATCAAGATCACACAATAAATCAACATCTTGGATTTATCTCTATGAGATTTATCCCAATTATGTTTATTGGATATCAATATATATTTTATTTCAGCCCAAAGCCCAACAACAATTTATTTTAATCAAAACAAATTTTGTTTAATTGAATATTTAATTCAATAAATTTTAGGGTATATTTTGGGGCGTTACATTGCAGCTCCACCGTATTGGCTATTTGAGTGTTTAATCCGAAAAGGTACCTCACAAAGGTTTGCTCCTCGTTTTCTCGCAAGTCACACCTTAGCAAGAGCTCTTCGAACACCCGAGTATAATCCTCCACTGATTTTGTACCTTGCCTAAGTGTTTGAAGCTTAGCAAAGTTGTCTCGTGAGTATTCAGTGGGCAGGAATGTAACACCTCAATCCGTCCAGGTCTGCAGCCCCTTTCGGACTAAAGTATAAACTTGGTATTTGTAAACATTCAAAAGGTTTCAAGCATTTTAAAACTTTATTTCATAATAAAGTATTCAGAATAATAATAGAGTAGTTAATGTTGCGGAAGCTGAATAAATAACAATTACAAAACATAATAATATTATGTCTTTTTAAACTTTAATTCATTTTACACATCCACTTTGACCATCTCGCTTCGTCTGCCGCCAGGATTCCATCACATCATTCTTTTTGTTTACCTGCGTGTAGCAAATAAAACATACTACACGCTCAGCGTTGAAGCTGAGTAAGCATATCTAATGCACACAATACATATTTCAAGCTTACATTATTCATAATATTCATAATATTTTATTTTAAGTCATTTCATGATATAATCAATATTCAAAATATTTCATCAGTGCTCTTAAATTATTCTTAATCTAAGGCCAAATCATTTTTATACAAGTTCTTAGCTATTCCTAGTCTAAGGCAATATTTCTAACCAGGCCCTTAAACTATAAATAGTTTAATGCAGAACACAAGAATCGATAATCCACCTTATGAGTCATGTGGATTACGTAACAACCGAACAGTGAACTGTCGGGTGGGTGATATCCGTTCTGGATCCCGTACGTACGTTTTAACCCCGAAATATGAATTGGCCAAGGAGGTATATCTTAGAATTCTTCTAGATATCCTTAATAATCATCATCAATTTTCCAAGTGGGTATATCTTAGAGTTCTTCTAGATATCCTTAACAATATACATCATTTTCATAATCATCAATGTATTCATTTTTTTAATCATAATTTAATCATTCGTAATTATTATTTTTATAATAATATTGAAGGTTTACTATTCATCATCTTCAACCTCTAACCAATTTTTCTCAAGTTCCATTTTTGGTTACCAAACTTCAATTAAAGTATATAGAAATGTTCTCCAAGGTTCGTAGATCATTTTAGAGGCATCAATTCGAAGTTTTAACAACAAATTCAAGGTTTATGATTCATGGTTCTTCACATATGTCAAACACAAAACTCAACCAAATGACCATTTATGAACGTAGAAACGATCTATACGAACATTCTAATCACTAGATATATTTACGGGCTTACTTCGGAGTGAAACGATGATTCCGGCGGAAAAACGGTGAAACTTCCGGCGAACACCACGGCTTGCTCCGGCGACGGGAAGCTCTCCGGACAGCTTCTCTCAATTCTCTGAACTCTCCTCTAACTAATGGGATGATTTTGGTGGGGAGATGATGAAGAATGAATGACCCTATATATAAGCCTGGGAGAGGGAGTGGCGTGTTGGAGCTCTGTGATTTCCGATCGTCTAAGTGGAAGAGGCGGCTGCTTATTTAATTCCTTCCAGTTTAGTTTGATTAAATTACCTCAATTGGGGTACACTTTTTGGTCCAATTTTATCCAAATTGAAATCCGTTCACACCGTTGCGATCAGACAGTCAAACTCTATTTAATGATATAATTTTTATATTTATTTGAAATACTTTTTCTGACAGCTTATTTTTGGGTGTTTACTTTGATAGAGTCAAAATTGAATTAATTGATATGTAATTAAAATTAGTCTCATATTCAACCAATATTATTAAATATAAATATTTAATTCAATAAGTCATTTTACAAAAGTTCACTTCTTTGACTTTTTCTCATTTTTATACAAATTACATATTTAAAATGTCATAACTGAACCTCTGTACATCAGATTTACTCATAAAATAAACCGTTGGATTCGTCTCTTCGAGACCTATCCATAAAAGTCAATCTTAACAAAAATCATTGACTCCAAAAATTCCTTCGTTTTTGGTCAAACATAGAAATAATATTTTTGTTGAGTCAAAATATTATTTCTAAAATACTTTTATTATAAAATAATATAACTTTTAGACCATATTTTGGGGCGTTACATTTCTCTCCCCTTAAATAATTTCGTCCTCGAAATTACCTGAGTCATTGATTGAAGAGGTTCGGATATTGTGTTCTCATTGACTCTTCAGTTTCCCATGTTGCTTCTTAAGTCGAGTGATTCCTCCATAGTACTTTAACTAGAGGTACGGATTTGTTTCTCAACTGTTTGACCTCTCGTGCCAAAATTTGTACAGGTTGCTCTTCATATGTCAATTGTTCGTCAAGAGTTACGATTCCCTCAGTCAAGATATGCGATGGATCAGAACGGTATCTTTTCAACATCGATACATGGAATACGTCGTGAATTTTATTCAGTTCGGGCGGAAGTTCTAACCGGTAGGCTACTGGACCTACACGTTCAGTGATTCGGTATGGTCCAATATACCTTGGACTCAGTTTTCCCTTCCTACCAAATCGCAACACTTTCTTCCAAGGTGATACTTTCAGAAATACCTTGTCATCCATGTTGTATTCAATCTCACGACGTTTCAAGTCGGCATAAGATTTCTGTCGGTCAGTAGCCACTTGTAGCCTTTCTCTGATCAGATGAACCTTTTCTTCCGTTTCTCGAACAAGATCAGGTCCTTCAAGTTTTTGCTCGCTTAACTCTGTCCAACATACTGGGGTTCTACAACGTCTCCCATACAGAGCTTCATACGGGGCCATTTGGATACTAGCTTGATAACTGTTGTTATAAGCAAATTCCATTAATGGTAGGTATTGTTCCCAGTTGCTTCCAAAATCTATTACACAAGCTCTCATCATATCTTCTAGAATTTGAATTGTTCTTTCAGATTGTCCGTCCGTTTGAGGATGAAATGACGTACTAAAGTTGAGTTTAGTACCTAGGGCCTTTTGCAAACTCTTCCAGAATTGTGACGTGAATCGCGGGTCACGATCGGAAATGATAGACAAAGGCACACCATGTAATCTTATGATCTCACAAATGTACAATTCTGCCAATTTCTTTAAAGACATATCACGTCGAATTGGGATAAAATGAGAAGACTTGGTGTTCCGCTTTGACTTGTTGACACGTTAGACATCGTGTTGTAAATTCCGAGATTTCCCGCTTCATTGTGGGCCACCAATATGTTTTCTTCAGATCCTGGAACATCTTATTACTACCAGGATGCATGGTATATGTGGTTTCGTGAGATTCACGCATTAAACGATCTCTTACTTCTCCACTAGGAACTACCAAACGGTTTCTGTAGAATAAAATTCCATCAGTCACAGTGAAATCTTGTCTCTCCCCCTTAGAGACAAGTTCACAAGTCTTCAAACAATAGTCGTCACGTTTTTGTGCAGCATGAATTTCATTCTCAAGAGTAGGCTGGATCCGGAGTACAGCTATCATGTTTTGGCTCAAAGCGCCAGCAACTACGTTAGCCTTACCAGGGTGATAGTCGATATAACAGTCAAAATCCTTAATAAGTTCTAGCCATCTTCTCTGTCTCAGGTTCAACTCTTTTTGAGTTAACAGGTATTTCAGACTTTTATGGTCTATATGAATATATGTTGTTTCTCCGAAGAGATAATGACGCCATATCTTCAGAGCAAATACGACTGCTGCTAGCTCAAGATCGTGAGTAGGATAATTACATTCATGAGGCTTTAACTGCCTTGACGCGTATGCCACGACTTTTCTGTCTTGCATGAGTACACATCCCAAGCCATTATGAGATGCGTCACTAAAGATTGTGTAGTCTATACCTGGTACTGGTTGTGTCAGTACAGGTGCTTTTGTCAGACATTTCTTTAGTTTTTCAAAGCTTTGCTGACATGCGTCGGTCCATACAAATTTCACATCATTTCTCAAAAGTTTGTTAAGTGGAGTTGCGATCGAGGAAAACCCTTTAACGAATCGTCGATAGTATCCAGCTAATCCTAGAAAACTTCTCACTTCACGAACATTCCTTGGAACCTTCCACTCGATGATGGCAGATATTTTGCTAGGGTCCACTTTAACACCTTCCTTCGAAATCACATGACCAAGGAATGTGACTTCATCAAGCCAAAATTCACACTTGGATAACTTTGCATACAGTTTGTGTTCTCGTAGTACACTGAGTACTATCACCAGGTGCTTTGCATGGTCTTCTTGATTTTTTGAATATACAAGAATGTCGTCGATGAACACGACTACGAATTGATGAAGATAGGGTCGGAATACACTATTCATGAGATCCATGAATACTGCAGGAGCATTGGTCAAACCAAAGGGCATTACTGTGAACTCGTAATGACCATAACGAGTACGGAACGCAGTCTTTGGAATGTCCTCTTTCTTGAAAGGGATTTGATGGTATCCTGACCGTAAGTCAATCTTAGAGAATACAGTAGATCCTCTAAGCTGATCAAATAAGTCATCGATACGAGGTAAAGGATATCGATTTTTGATTGTGACTTTGTTTAATTGACGGTAATTGATGCAGAGTCTCATTGAGCCGTCCTTCTTTCTGACAAACAGAACAGGTGCTCCCCAAGGGGAAACACTCGGTCGTATGAATCCTTTATCGAGAAGTTCTTGTAGTTGAGCCTTCAACTCCTTCATTTCAGCAGGGGCCATGCGATAAGGAGTTGCAGATATCGGTCCTGTTCCAGGAACAAGATCGATGGAAAATTCCACTTCTCTGGAAGATGGTATACCAGGAAGTTCTTCAAGAAATACGTCAGGAAAACCACATACTGTCGGTATGTCTTTCAACTCAGGAGTTTCTTTTTTTGTGTCACGTACGTTACACAGATAAGCTTCACATCTCTTTCGAATGAGATGTCTGGCGTGTATGTATGAGATGAATTCAGTAGATCTAGGTGTTAGCTCCTTTTTCACCTTTATGGATTTTCCCTCTCTAGATTCTAGTTGAATCGTTCGATGTCGGCAATCAATAATTGCTTGGTGCTCAGTGAGCCAATCCATTCCGAGAATGATGTCAAATTCCTTATACGGTAATTCAACAAGGTTGGCAGAGAATCGTTGTCCTTCAACAATCACCGGACAATCTTGATATACATGATCTAACCTCATACTATGCCCTAACGGGTTTGACACCAGTATAGGTTGTTTTAATTGTTCTTTCATTATGTCAGCTTTTTCAGGCATAGGCACGCAGATATAAGATAATGTTGATCCAGGATCTATCAACACATGCATGATAGTATCGAATAAGGAAAACATACCCTGAATGACGTTAGGGTTTTCCTCAGCTCGAGCCTTCATTGCAAAAGTACGAGCAGGAGCTCGTCCTTGTTGTTGACCCTGGTTCTTGGCCGGATTAGATCCCGCCGTCGATCGCTGACTTGGCGCAGGTCGTGCTGGGGCTGATTGGCTGGCAACTGGGGCCATTGAAAATGGTTTGCCAGGATTAGTGGGGCAATCCTTTCGAAAATGTCTTGATTTACCGCAACCTAGACATAACCCTTGGGCAAACCAACACTCCCCTGGATGATGTCTCCCACACGTATCACACAATGGGTGTTTCCACCCTTTTGATTTGCTTTCCGACGCCACGGAGTGCGTCTGTGCCGATTTCCCTTTCTTTGAGAAGTGCGAACTGCTAGATTCTTGGAAGGGCCTTTTTCCTTTTGAGGCAGAGCTAGTGGGACGGTGAGTTCTTGAGCCAGCATTGTTTGCCTTTAAATACTCTATGCAAGCACTCAGGTCACTATCTGCCCTAGCTATGATCTCGTAGGCCTTTGCAAAATCCACGGTGGTAAGGACGGACACACGTGACCTGAGGTCAGGTCGAAGTTTCTTCCTGAACTCCTCAATGCGATCGGTTGGGGTACTCACCAAGGTTGGCGCAAAGTTTGCAAGTTTGGTGAACTTCTGACGATATTCAGGGAGTGTCATGTCTCCCTGTTGCAGTTCGACAAATTCCGTACCTCTTTCTTCACTAAAACGTTTTGGAATATATTCTTGCTTGAATGCCCATTCGAAATGTGCCCATGTCCATGGCTTAGGAGTTCCTGCACTCTCATCGGTCCTCTTCCACCACTCGTAGGCTTCCTTTCGAAGCAATTGAGAAGCCAGTCTGGGATAATTGTCAATGGGTATGTTAAGATTTTCCAACACCCGAGCCGTCTGCTCGATCCAATCCCATGCAATTTGGGGTTCGGCGATGTAATCCCCAAAGAATATCTCCGCACCATTATCCCTTAGTGTTTTGTAGGTTACCACACGAGGTGGTGGTGGTGGAGGTGGTTGAAACATTGGTGCGTTTGCTATCTGTTGTAACACATTAGCCAGAAAAGTTGGAATCACAAGGTCGGGTTGACCACCAGCATTCGGGTTATTCCCAACATTTTGTTGATTGACAGGTTCATTTTGGATGGGAGGGGTGAAGCTAGATGCTTCAGTATGAACACTAACGTGTTCATTGTTGTTGCCTTGTCCGTGGGCAGATTCTTGACTCATTCTACAATAACAGGAATTCCTTCATTAGGATTCTTTTATTCAGTAGTTGAGTTTAAGACAGGAATTGCAAAGGATTACAATAGTCGATACAATCAATGGATTTGAAACGAACAACAAGAAAATTTTTAAACGTTTGCGTTCGATTGGTGGGATCGTGACGAATCTACAGATGGATCTTCCTTGCCCGACCCACATACGCTATTGGCAGAGTCTACGCTGAACGTCTCTTCTGGGTCATCTCGTTCCCATGCAGCCTTGCGGCGTAGATAAATCCTTCGTTTCATTATTTTTGCGAAGCGATGGGCACGTTGATAACGTACCAGCGAGTCATATACATTTCGTTTGTTCTTTCGTCTTTTACCATGTACGATAGTGCGACTTGAATCCACACTTGATATTATTTATGAATTAACAGTTGACATCTATAAAGGTTTAATGCAGTCAAATTCAATACTTAATTTTTTATTACCTTCCTGGAGCAGATGGATGCGAGAGTCGTGGATGTGATTTATATTTTTTTTTTTCGAAATATATATATATATATATATTTATATATATATACAAATTTTTTTTTTTGAATCCAAATTTTGATCCGAAGATCAGGTTTAAAACCATTTGCTCTGATACCAAATTCTAACACCTCAATCCGTCCAGGTCTGCAGCCCCTTTCGGACTAAAGTATAAACTTGGTATTTGTAAACATTCAAAAGGTTTCAAGCATTTTAAAACTTTATTTCATAATAAAGTATTCAGAATAATAACAGAGTAGTTAATGTTGCGGAAGCTGAATAAATAACAATTACAAAACATAATAATATTATGTCTTTTTAAACTTTAATTCATTTTACACATCCACTTTGACCATCTCGCTCCGTCTGCCGCCAGGATTCCATCACATCATTCTTTTTGTTTACCTGCGTGTAGCAAATAAAACATACTACACGCTCAGCGTTGAAGCTGAGTAAGCATATCTAATGCATCGAACATCCATATAAATTGAATCTCAATTCATAAATAACCATTTGATATCATGCACACAATACATATTTCAAGCTTACATTATTCATAATATTCATAATATTTTATTTTAAGTCATTTCATGATATATTCAATATTCAAAATATTTCATCAGTGCTCTTAAATTATTCTTAATCTAAGGCCAAATCATTTTTATACAAGCTCTTAGCTATTCCTAGTCTAAGGCAATATTTCTAACCAGTCCCTTAAACTATAAATAGTTTAATGCAGAACACAAGAATCGATAATCCACCCTATGAGTCATGTGGATTACGTAACAACCGAACAGTGAACTGTCGGGGGGGTGAGATCCGTTCTGGATCCCGTACGTACGTTTTAACCCCGAAATATGAATTGGCCAAGGAGGTATATCTTAGAGTTCTTCTAGATATCCTTAATAATCATCATCAATTTTCCAAGTGGGTATATCTTAGAGTTCTTCTAGATATCCTTAACAATATACATCATTTTCATAATCATCAATATATTCATTTTTTAATCATAATTTAATCATTCGTAATTATTATTTTTATAATAATATTCATCAAAGTCTAATCATAAACAACATCAATAATAATCATCACAATATCTAATAACAAATAGCGGCCTAGCATCGAGTGTTAACACCTTAGCTTACCGTCATACATCACATAAAATTTTATTTGTCAAAACATCATTTTTATTTTATCACATAAAATTTTATTTATCAAAACATCATTTTTATTTTTAACAATTATTTTTATATTGATCATAATTAATTGGTATATATAAAAATAGGATTTTATAGCTTCAAAAATAGCATTTTTGGGCTTAAAAATGTTCATAACGGTCGACCGTTGGGTCCGAACGGTCGTCCGTTCCGTTGGAAATATGCAGGGAATTGAAGGTTTACTATTCATCATCTTCAACCTCTAACCAATTTTTCTCAAGTTCCATTTTTGGTTACCAAACTTCAATTAAAGTATATAGAAATGTTCTCCAAGGTTCGTAGATCATTTTAGAGGCATCAATTCGAAGTTTTAACAACAAATTCAAGGTTTATGATTCATGGTTCTTCACATATGTCAAACACAAAACTCAACCAAATGACCATTTATGAACGTAGAAACGATCTATACGAACATTCTAATCACTAGATATATTTACGGGCTTACTTCGGAGTGAAACGATGATTCCGGCGGAAAAACGGTGAAACTTCCGGCGAACACCACGGCTTGCTCCGGCGACGGGAAGCTCTCCGGACAGCTTCTCTCAATTCTCTGAACTCTCCTCTAACTAATGGGATGATTTTGGTGGGGAGATGATGAAGAATGAATGACCCTATATATAAGCCTGGGAGAGGGAGTGGCGTGTTGGAGCTCTGTGATTTCCGATCGTCTAAGTGGAGGAGGCGGCTGCTTATTTAATTCCTTCCAGTTTAGTTTGATTAAATTACCTCAATTGGGGTACACTTTTTGGTCCAATTTTATCCAAATTGAAATCCGTTCACACCGTTGCGATCAGACAGTCAAACTCTATTTAATGATATAATTTTTATATTTATTTGAAATACTTTTTCTGACAGCTTATTTTTGGGTGTTTACTTTGATAGAGTCAAAATTGAATTAATTGATATGTAATTAAAATTAGTCTCATATTCAACCAATATTATTAAATATAAATATTTAATTCAATAAGTCATTTTACAAAAGTTCACTTCTTTGACTTTTTCTCATTTTTATACAAATTACATATTTAAAATGTCATAACTGAACCTCTGTACATCAGATTTACTCATAAAATAAACCGTTGGATTTGTCTCTTCGAGACCTAGCCATAAAAGTCAATCTTAACAAAAATCATTGACTCCAAAAATTCCTTCGTTTTTGGTCAAACATAGAAATAATATTTTTGTTGAGTCAAAATATTATTTCTAAAATACTTTTATTATAAAATAATATAACTTTTAGACCATATTTTGGGGCGTTACAAGGAACTTCTTCAAAAGACTCCTCATCTTTTGCCAAAAATCAATGGAGGGTTTCTCACTTCGGACCCGTTTGGTGGTGGTATTCGTCCACCAAGTAAAGGCGTACTTTCGGAACTTTAAGGCCACGATCTTGACCTTCTTCTCATCAGAGATTTCCTTGAAATCAAAGACTCGTTCTACCGTTTCTAACCACTCAAGAAATTCATCCGGATCATTCTTTCCTTCAAAGATTGGAATATCAGCTTTGAATTCAGAATGGGACTTTTCACGAGCCCTAGCTCTCATGGTGGCACTAGAGCTAGCTTCCTCTTCATCTTCACTATCTCGCAACATGGACATCTTTTGCTTCGTGAGCTTAGCCACTTCTTTGGCTAGGTATTCCACCTGAGCTTGCAAGGCAGCGTTTGCGGCTACGAGTTCTTCATGAGACATGCTTTGGGAGTGGTTTGACATGTTTGATAGGAAAAGGGATGAAGTGGGAGTAGGGATTGAATGTGGTTAGGCCGAATTCAGGGAGGGAGTTGGGGAAGTGTGTATGGTCCTTGAGAGATGAGTAACAACTAGCTTTGATACCAAATGATGTACCCAAGCTTAGGAAAAGCTATGGATAAATAAGGGAAGATTATAGAGAGGAATATATGGTTAAGAATAGGTTGGATTTGTGTATGAAATGGTGAAGAAAATATGGTTGTTTGGAAGAGGCGATAGGGCAGAATAAAGGGCAGGAGAAAAGCAATATTATGGAGTGGTTTTGATGAAGAAATGAAGTGTTTAAATGGGAGAAAGGAAATGGACGAAATTAGGAAAGAAAAGGGAGTTCTTTTGTGGTTTTTATTGTAGAAGGATAAACCAAATAATAAATAAGAGATAAACACACTCTTATTTTATTTGGGGCTGTTTCATATCACACAATAATATTCACTATTATTATATGAAATAGACTCCTAACACACACTCAAAAGTCGCCAACTTCAGAGATATTTCATTAGGAAATTGAGAGATTTAGCTTCACACCAACTCAAAGATTACTTCAAAGAGTAAGGAAATGAAATACAATGAATGAATTTTACAAGGTCGTAGGGCCGAAATATATAGGGAAAAACAGCAAGGAAACTACACCACTCTTTCCTACAATTCAAGTGCATAATGTCTATTTGATGGATCCCATAGGTTGTCCTCATTGATCAAGGCTAAATGGAGTTCAAGTTGGTGAAATGGGCTGTCTTTGGGTTGGGAAATTCGTCCATGTGAAGGGTAGGGTGAGGGAGTGTGTCCTTTTGTCCATTTATGCAAAGTAAGGTATGTGACACAGCAAGGGATTGATTGTTTATTCCTTTGGCCTTATTATAGGTGTGAGGAATGATTTTGGGGGGATGTTTGGGGGGAGGAATTGGGCCATGGGACAAAGGGATGTGTGGGGGGATGGTTTTGAATGATTTTCACACCAAGACAAAAGACATGTTTAATCCTTGTCTCCTGATTTGGTCTTTTGTGTTTTGTAATGGATTGGGATGGATGGGGATGGATTCTAAGGCCAAAAGGGGATGTATTTTCGTGGGTTTGAAGTAGGAAAAGGCGGGGGAAGGTTTTATTCAATGTAGGGAATATTAGGAAAAAAAAACAACACACACAAAGCAATTTTGTTTGTCCTTGTCTCTTGGATTTTCGGCCATGGCTTCAAAGGGAGGTGAAGGACTTTATTTTGGTTAATGAAGGCAAATGAAATACATTTGGATATGTGGGAGTGTGTTGGGCTTGTAGGCATTTCGGCCTAGGTTGGGTTTTGGGAGAGAAGTGTCATGGTTCGGGCTATAATGTGGGACGGGTCAATGAGTTCAACCCAAAATGGATCATAACACCTAGACATTAAACACTTAAGTTGTTGTACTACTAGTGGCATGTGTGAAGGTGCATCCCGGGGTACATCAAAGTTAAAAACCACCTTTCGTTTTTGGTCTTTTGGTGAAAACCATGTGAAACGGCATAAACTTGGCTAGCCGTGGTTTTTACCTTAATGAAGTGGTTTTTAAGTTTTTATACTTGGTTTCTACATGAAATACATTTTATATGAGTTTCCAACACTTGGTTTTCATTTTGGAGAACTTTGGTTTTTGACATCGGTTTTCGGCGTTGGCTGCCAAGCGAACCATCCCAACATGCATGTCAGAAACCCCAACAGCGATGTAGGCATTCAGAATTGCTTGGCAGTAGGTTTTTGAACAGCGATGTTCATTGTTGAACAGCGATGTTCTCAAATGACCGTTGGGCTATTTAAGACAAAATCTTTCCATTTTTGAAAGTCAAACACCCCAACATCGATGTAGACTTCTAGACATCAATGTTTTGATGACCGTTAGCCATTTTTAAAGGAAAGTCAAAGACAAAACAGCGATGTTCACTATATGAACAAGAGGGACACCCGGTTTCCTACTTCAGCGAAAAGCTCAATGACACACGGAGACGCTATTCTACCTACGACAAAGAATTCTTTGCGTTAGTACGGTCCCTTGAGCATTGGCGACACTATCTCGTGAGTAAGGAATTCATCCTTCACTCCGACCATGATGCGTTGAAGTACATTCAAGGGCAGCACAAGCTTCGACCCCGTCATGCCAAATGGGTTGAATACATTCAAACCTTTACATTCACCATCAGGCAAAAGAACGGGTCCATGAACAAAGGCGCGGATCTCATCGTAGGAAAAGAGCAATACAGTTGGGCAGCTGATCAAAGATCCAAGGAAATTCAAGAACTCCACGAAAAGGTTCGAGAGAAGATTGAAGTGGTAAATGAGAAAGTTAGTACTAGGATCAACAAAGGAAGAAAATTCACAAGTTTTCAACCCGAGGACTTGGTTTGGATTCACCTATGGAAAGAGCGTTTTCCCACTAAACGTAAGTCCAAGTTACTACCAAGAGCCGACGGTCCATTCGAGGTTTTTGAGAAGATCAACGACAACGCCTACAAAGTCAATCTGCCTGGAGATTACGGAGTTTCTGCTACATTCAACGTTAAGGATCTCAGCCCGTATTTTGACCCTGAAGAACTTCCGAGTTTGAGGACAAACTCTTCTGAAGACGGGGAGGATGATATATCCCAGAGCACCACAAATCGGCCTCAAGTCCTTAAGGAAATCAATGGAATAATGTCCAAGTGTTATGACCCCCTCTAGAATGAAATCATCACCAAACCATGCACCCTAACCATACTTACCCTGAACCCATCACCACCTTAATAACCAATCCCAACATTTCACAATCGATTGACACTCCTCTGATAATCGATTATATTCTTTCTCAAAAAATTCCCCGAAAATTGTCCAAGAACCTGAAGCCCTCAACAATCGATTATCCACTTAGGACAATCGATTCTCTCCCCTCCCTGCAAATAAAGAGATTGTAACTGTTGGAGTTGTGCCCTGATGGCCAACTGTTTATCGTTATTCTATCATGTATAGGCAGATATAATATGTTTACACATCTCATGCTGATGTAAACAAATATTATATTCCTAGATTTATATTTAAAAGATGTTTATCAGATAGTGTTTTTCTGCTGATGAGACTAACATCTTGAAATAAATATTTATCTAAATGTCCATAGTCGAGTATTAACGAGAGTGGGATATCGTTAATGCATGTGAGACTAGTGTGTGTTGGATGTTTGACATAGTCTCATGGTCAATGACGGTGTGTTCGCATCCGCACATGGGCAGATATTATCTAGAGATAATAGGATGCCGGACTGACCCATTATAAAGATGTTGCTTGAATTTTTAGTTCATGCTCTAAGCATCTTTAGCGCGACCACGGGTGTAACTATCCTTTGACTTGAAGTATTACGTTTTCTGCATAAGTGAACCCGCATACTTTGATGCATCGTCCTAAGCCATATGAAATAAGGATGGTATACAGGCTTTGTTTTGGGTATGCCGCAGCGCGTATTCAGAAACATAGATTACGTACATAGAATTTGTCACTACTCTTTTTAAATGAGATTAATGTCTTATGGGTCCCACTGATAAGTCATGACTGAGGAAATTGCATGGCCATGCTGAGATGTTTTTATGACGTCTGTTCCTATCAGTCAGACTTGATAAATCAGTGAATGACTTAATGGATACAAGCTGGATTTTATTAATCCCTTGCATTAAGTTTAGACATTGAGACAAAGGGATAGAGTTACACGGAGTCTGAGTCGTGGAAAGGTTTTGACGGTGCAAACGTCTTAACTTATAATCTGGGGGCAATAATGTGTTGCTAGATACCGCTTATTGCTTAAAGTATTGGTGCAGAGCCAATACTGTGGCCAGCTTTATAAGTGCCTATACGGGTCACACACTTCGAACAATTTAAGGAGTAGGATTAAACAATGGGATAATAAGTAATTTGTATATTTGTAAAATAGTAAAATAAAATATTTTGGAATATAATATTATATATGTAAAACATTCGGTGATATATTTATATATATAAATACCGAAATATATATATATATTATATGTTGAATATTTTATTTTGGTTTGTCATTTTAATTATGAAAATAATTATTTTGACATAAACTATTTAAAGTATATTTGTATACTTGTTTAAAAAATGATATGGGTATTTTATTTGATTTAAAATTAATTTTTATATTAATTTTTGGTGTCAAATAAAATACACTTTGAACATTTAAGTGGAGAAGAATTTTACAAATCCTTCTCACATGATTTTTCGGCCATGATATCTTTTAAAGGAACAAAAATTTCCTTGATTGATAATTGTGTGAAGCTAACTATTTTGTCATTTTGTTAATGACAAAGTCAAATTAATAATCACATTTTCTCCTTAAATATACTACACACCATTCCACTTATTTTTTGTGGAGTGTGTCATTCGGCCATATCTTTTTAGAGAGAAGAAATATTAGTTTGGTTCCATTAATATCATTTTGTGTATAGAAAATATTTATAATATTTTCTAAATATTATTAGAAATATTTTCTATAGAAATATTCAAGATTATTATTATCCCAATTTTAATCTTTATATTTTATACTACTATAATCTTTACTAGCATAAAGATTGTGGTAGACTCCGGCGTTGTTCGTGTGTCAAAGTTGGAGACCGGACGCTTGAACGGTTACGTTTGCACTTTCAACGCTCTTTCTACGACTTCTTCGTTTTTACCGCTTACGGAGAAAGGTATAAATTTCTTACTCACTATAAGTTTTAGTACGTGATTCTGGGCAAGATAATCATGTTAGGATGTTAAAATTTTTATATTCCGCTGCCTATCCTTGGATGGTTACCTTTCAGTGGTATCGGAGCCAACGTACAAAACTATAGTTTTACGTTTGACTTTTAAAATTTTAAAAGTCAATGTTTTAACTTGGTAATTATTAAAATTCAAAAATTGGTAAAATGATTTTATTTAGTCTTGGAATAAGTATTGGACTTAAATAAATCATTGAAAATGAATTTTAAATTTATTTATTTTATTTCTACCCGTAATATATATATAAATACATATATTTTGATTTTTCGAAATATATATTTATATATATTGTAGAAATAGTAAATATAATTTTATTTGGACATAAAAAATTATTTTATGATTGATAAAATTATATTGTAATTTTTGAAAGTATTATTTCCTATTTTGAATTTATTGTATTTATTTAGGTGAAAACCGAAAATAAATATGGGAAAATTCAAAATGAACTTTATTAAACTTGGAAATATTATTTCTAAGTTGAATAAAGTTTTTGGTAAATATATTGTTCAAAATAATATTAGTTAGTAATTAAATAAATATATATTTATATATGTACTCGGTTTTATTACCGAAATATTATATATATTTATATATTTGTATTTTAATTACATAAATGACTAATATATATTTTGGAAAGTTATATCTCAGTAAGAAAAAGAATGTTTTTCAAAATATTAAATTTTTGTAATTTAATATTTTCGAAATCAATTTAAATGGCTTTTTATAACTTATTGAGATTTAACTAATATATTTTGGAAATAATGATTTATAAATTTTGGAAACTTTATTTCCAGGTTTATAAATGTTAAAAATAACTACTGGAAGTTGAAATTTAATTTTCATGATTTTTGCAAAATTGTTTCAAAATTTTAATGGCCTTTTTGAATATAATTTTGCAAAAAGGGCATTTTGGTCATTTGGAATATTCTGGATATTTTTTATGCTGGCAGAGTATCCAGAATGCATAAAATGATTTTATAAAATTTTATTAGATTTATTTGGACATCTAATTTAATTTTATGAGTTTTAGAAAATATTTACTGCCGTAGTATTTTTCTAGAACTGTCTGGGGTGAGCGCGGTTCACCCGGTGTATGTATATCTCTATTGCTTGTGTGGATGTATGATATGCATGGTGGATGATTGTGGCTATAGTTTATTTGATTATAATACGGCCTGCGTGTCGTGCCTTATCTCATAAACTCTTGTTGTAAATCTATTTCTCTCCCTTACCTCAACCGAGGATTCTTTTCTTACGTGGTGGTTAGAAGACAAAAAGATTTGAAGACCGTTTGAAGAAATCTAAAAGAATGGAGATAGCCCAAAGTCCAAGTGACCGGAAGCCAGTGGGAGCTATCGTTTTATTTTTCTTTAAGGGGCCACAATCATTACACGTTTATTTACTGCGTTTTGTGAATGCATGTTGAATGTATGTTGAACGCTAGTAATGGACATGTGTGCGGCCATGTCGATAGGTGAGATCGAAATTATAAATCCCTCACGAATATTAAGTCTGTC
This sequence comes from Cuscuta australis, assembly GCA_003260385.1. Taxonomy (NCBI): domain Eukaryota; kingdom Viridiplantae; phylum Streptophyta; class Magnoliopsida; order Solanales; family Convolvulaceae; genus Cuscuta; species Cuscuta australis. Next base: position 33,421 of record NQVE01000218.1, read on the forward strand.
GCCTTCTGACGCCCGGAACCTATCCCAACATTTCACAATCGATTGACACTCCTCTGATAATCGATTATATTCTTTCTCAAAAAATTCCCCGAAAATTGTCCAAGAACTTGAAGCCCTCACCAATCGATTATCCACTTAGGACAATCGATTCTCTCCCCCTCCCTGCAAATAAAAAGATTGTAACTGTTGGAGTTGTGCCCTGATGGCCAACTGTTTATCGTTATTCTATCATGTATAGGCAGATATAATATGTTTACACATCTCATGCTGATGTAAACAAATATTATATTCCTAGATTTATATTTAAAAGATGTTTATCAGATAGTGTTTTTCTGCTGATGAGACTAACATCTTGAAATAAATATTTATCTAAATGTCCATAGTCGAGTATTAACGAGAGTGGGATATCGTTAATGCATGTGAGACTAGTGTGTGTTGGATGTTTGACTTAGTCTCATGGTCAATGACGGTGTGTTCGCATCCGTACATGGGCAGATATTATCTAGAGATAATAGGATGCCGGACTGACCCATTCTAAAGATGTTGCTTGAATTTTTAGTTCATGCTCTAAGCATCTTTAGCGCGACCACGGGTGTAACTATCCTTTGACTTGAAGTATTACGTTTTCTGCATAAGTGAACCCGCATACTTTGATGCATCGTCCTAAGCCATATGAAATAAGGATGGTATACAGGCTTTTGTTTTGGGTATAAAGTTGTGATATTTTCTTTAAGTAGTTTTATGCTTGAAGACTCAACCATTCCTGCCCATGTTTCCCTCACAATAACCCAAACCCATATGTCCAAAACCACCCATAACATTGCCCAGCCCTGTCCCCTTTTATTGGCCAAACACAACCCCTCATTTTACCCAAATAATAGCCACAACAAAACCAGGAAACAACCACAAGGAACCAAAACACAAACCCCCACAACACCAGCCCCCATCCCTGATTTTATCCCACTAAAGAGACAGGTTTGAATGAAGAATGCCCCTTGCTTTGAGAGAGGATGTTGCTAGGAAGCTTCCTCATGTTCACATTCATTGCATTGTGTATTATTTCCCCCTTCCCCTGCCTATATAACTCAGGCCTTATGGCCATTGTAACACAACCTTTGAATATTAAAATCTTTTACTCTTTGAGTATTATTAAAATAGTGTGATGCTATTTTAGCCAAATTCCTAATTCTATATCTTAAGAGTGGTTATCTTAAGTGTGAGTTTTAGGTTCTAGATATTTGATTAAGTGTGTCATATCTTAATTAAATTCTAGATTCAAACCCCAAGTTAGGATAAGAGTGTGTAATATCTCTTAAACACCAACTTGGTTTTTCCATCCCTAATTTTTCTTCCATTTCATATCCCTCCATTTCTCCTCTTAATCTTACTCTTCTCTTCCATTAAAAATACCCAAAAGAACTCCCTCATCATCCCCATATTTTCCCAGCCATCCCCCACACAAACACCATCATTTCTTTCCCAGAAATCTGTCAAAATAATCGATTAACATTGTTAAAAATCGATTATCATTCCTCCGTCAAAACACCAGCAGGCATCGTTAATCGATTATCACCCTCGGCAATCGATTATCATACATCAGTGGAAACTCCTGCAGTCCTCTATAATCGATTATCACCATACTGATAATCGACTATTAGCCCTTCTTGAAAATCCAAGAAACTAAACCAGCAAATAATAGAGTATCTAAGACTAGATAATCGATTATCCTCCTATCTTGAGAATCGAAGGACTTTGTTTCTTGAGTTTGAACTTAATATCGTTACACCCGGAGCTGAGATATAACATTTGGTATCAGAGCATTGTGTTGAACATCCCTAAGGGATAATCTTCACACGCCTCACTCATCTCGTTTGTTACTCTCAACCACACTCTCTTCAAGCCATATATCCACCATGCCAAGCTCTCCTCAAAACATGTTTCAAGGTGAATTAGCTGCTGCTTAGGACAAACTAAAGAAGGAAGTTGAGCTTATGCTGAAACAAATCAAGGAGCTCACTAATTCAGTAGAGATTCCCACATTTGAGGGAAGGAACGACCCGAAGAAGTTCTCAAAGTGGTTAGGAAAAGTTGAAGACGTCTTTACACTCAAAGACGTACTCGAAGACAAGAAGGTCAAGCTAGTGGTTGCAAAGTTTCAAAGACATGCCTCTACTTGGTGGGCTAGTGTTGCTTCAAAACGAAAGCTTCAAGGAAAAGCGAAGGTGAGAACTTGGGAAAAGTTAAGAAAACTCTTAATTGAGAGATTTTCTTCCAAAGATCATCTCCACCAGGTACTTGAACATACTCTCCCTTTTTCACCCAATACTCTTTCCACACTCATCCCACCTTCCCCACAACAAAAGCCGTTCCATATTGCCCTCTCTCCCACAACCTTAACCTCCTCTAAATCCCGATCTTCACAGATTTCTCATGCAACCCAAATCATTCCCAAAGCCCCCACCATCTTCAACACTCAAACTCCCTCTAAAGATCGCTCTTTACCTTGCATCCATGTTGTCCAAAACATCTCTCACCCAACTCCCTCACACCTACCCAAAATTCCTACTCAAACAACCTCTTTACCTTCCTTAGCCACTGCCCAAACTAACCCAACACCCCTTACCACAACCCTGCCCCAAAATACCTCAAAACCCATTTATATTTCATCCCTGGCCACTGTCCAAACAAGCCCCAAAACCCTCTTCATACCCCTGCCTCCAAACTTGCCTACAACCATGCCTATAATTCCTCCACAAACTGCCCTAACCATCCTCACGCCTACCCCTACACCCCCACTTAAAAAACCATGTAAAACCATGCCTTTACCCCTCCTGACCACTCCCCATCACACCCCCAACTCCGGTCCGACGCCCTCACCCCAATTCGTTCCCAATGTCCTATCTTTAATCCAACCACAAGCCCCCAAGAGTACGCTTGAAGAGTCATCTTTCTTCATGGTTCAAACCCCCACTTTTTCTCCCCAATTTTCTAAGCCCGAACAGCCCTCCTCTCAAACTACCGAAACAATGCAGCCCACTTCCCCAAAGAACGTTTGGGACAAATATGATGACGAGGACTATGATCCCATTTGGGATGAAGAACGTGTCAAAGAGAATGAAGAAGTGTTTGAGGACGCAGAGGATAACCCGTTTTGGGTTACAAAGATAAAAGAAGAAGAACAAGAAGAGAAGACCTACGAAGAAGTCGTTACTCCTGACGCGGAAACCTCCGCTCGAGACCTATCTTCATTAACGGCACTTCGTACCAAACGTGTTGAGTTTTTGCAGGCCCCGTATGAAACAAAGGTTGAGAAGTGTCATGACTCGAAATGGTCCATTCAGCCCGGCGACCTAGTGTGGGTTCACGTTCATAAGGCGCGTTTATTCAATAAACGCAAGTCAAAGCTACAACCCCAAGACAATGGTCCGTTTGAAGTGTCGGCAAAGGTTCACAAAAATTCCTACCTGGTCAATCTTACATGAGGCCTAGAAGTTGCTGCCACGTTTCATGAAAGAGATCTTAGCCCGTACGAGGATTTTGAAGATCTTCCGAGTTTGAGGACAGACTCTTTTGAAGACCGGGAGGATGTTATATCCGGGCCTGGCCCTATCATACCCGCCCGCATGTCCTACACCCTCGCAGAAACCAGAGCACTTAAGTTCAAGCATTATGATCTGTTTTAGTGAGAATTCCGAGTCCTTCAACCCAAGAGGCCAGAATAGCTTCGGACCCGAGGGTTCGACAGGCCAACTCCCACTCCGTCCAATCCAACCCAAAACATCCAAAAACTCCTTGCCATTTACTTCATTTCAAAATAAAGTTTTTCCTACTCTTATTTAAGCCCCTGGCCAAAAATAAGAATGTGTAAACCAAAACCTATTGTTTGTGTTATTTTCCTTCTTCCAAGCCTTTCCAATAAACAAATAAAACCCTCTCTTTCCTTTTATTTCCTGGGCAACTAAACTTCACAATCCCAACATAAACACCCACAAAGGGCCAAAATCCTGACCCACCACTAGCCAACCATTCTTGCCCATGTTTCCCTCACAATAACCCAAACCCATATGTCCAAAACCACCCATAATATTGCCCAGCCCTGTCCCCTTTTATTGGCCAAACAAAACCAATCATTTTACCCAAATAATAGCCACAACAAAACCAGGAAACAACCACAAGGAACCAAAACACAAACCCCCACAACACCAGCCCCCATCCCTGATTTTATCCCACTAAGGAGACAGGTTTGAATGAAGAATGCCCCTTGCTTTGAGAGAGGATGTTGATAGGAAGCTTCCTCATGTTCACATTCATTGCATTGTGTATTATTTCCCCCTTCCCCTGCCTATATAACTCAGGCCTTATGGCCATTGTAACACAACCTTTGAATATAAAAATCTTTTACTCTTTGAGTATTATTAAAATAGTGTGATGCTATTTTAGCCAAATTCCTAATTCTATATCTTAAGAGTGGTTATCTTAAGTGTGAGTTTTAGGTTCTAGATATTTGATTAAGTGTGTCATATCTTAATTAAATTCTAGATTCAAACCTGATAACTCCGTTTCGTTCTTATCATTTACATCATATTTTAAACGTTATTGCATGTAAATAATATTTAATTATCTCATAAAAATGTGATTCCGATCAATAAAACTCTCATTCTCGCTCTAAGAGTCATAAATAGGGATTCCACATAAAATCATCATAAATTATCCATTTTATGTTCAAATGCTTGAGAAAAAGGGAATAGATCATCAAAGGATCAAGATTCGGGCTTGAACGAGCTTCCGAGAAGATAAAATCGGCGCTCGGGCCGAAAATCAATGAAATTGGGCAAAGATCTCGTATCAGCCACGAAGCCCAAATGGACTAGGCCTCAAGGCGTCCAACTTGGACGCTTGGCCAAGTTGGACGCTTGGAGTTGGACGCCTTGGCTGGATTGCAGATCAAGGAAGACACGTCGCAAGCAGCGGATGGACGGGCCGCGTAAGGCATCCAACCTTGGACGCTTTGGATCCGGACGCTTTGACTTGGACGCCTCGGCCTCTGTCCTATAAATACAGTGCGATTCTCCTCATTCAACACATCACTCGCATCCCCTCTCTCGGGATTTGAGCATTATATTCCAATTCCAAGTATTAGTTTAGCATTTTAGTAGTTTTAGAGTAATTTTTGGAGGAATTCTACTCCCGATCGGTTCTGTTCCACTTTTACGGAAGTTGAAAGTTTTCTTTATTTAATAAAATTCTATTTTAATTTATGTTTGCATGGTATGAGTTAGGGTCCGGATCTTTGAATTCGGACTAGTTTGGTTGTTTATTTTTTTGATGTTAAATTAATGTTGGAATTGTTAATCTATTGTTCTTGCCTTATTTAGTTAATTATTCTCGAAAGATTTAATTAGCTATTTATTGAGAAAATATTGTATGCCAAATTGCTATGATATTCAAGAGCAACGGATTAAGTACAAATCTAGAAATGGATGAGTAGTAATAGAAATATTATTATTCCAAGCGTTAATTTAATATGATAAAATAAATCCAAATGATGTCCAGACCCTAGGTCCAGATCTACACTTATACTATGTAAACTTAATTTATTTCATTTACTCTGCTCCCTTTTTATTCGTTTCGAGAAGAATTTCATAAACCAGTCCTAATCTTCGCCTAATTGGAGTAATTAAACTAATTCCCTTCGTCCACTCCTCGAGAGATACGACACTCAGAGAGAAAACTAAACCTTTACTGGGAAGGTTTACTACCCGAAAAACTACAACAGTCAAATGGCACCGTTGTCGGGGAGTGGCACGACATTAGTTTAATTTCTTCTAATTAGCTTGGGTGAAGATTGGTTAGAACGATCTTCTCACTTCTTTTTCACCAACCACCCGTAATAATTATTATGGATAACTCTAGTGGTTATTACGGTCCGCCTTCTTACTACCACTCACCCAACCGCCCTCCGTACCATCCACCTTACCACCCACATCAGAACCCATATGATGATGACTACCAAGTCGACAATGGGTCTGACTACTATCCCTACCATGAGGAACCACCATATGATACCCCGTCTAAAAAATTTGGATATTCTCCATGCCAAGATTCTGATGGGGATAATTATTATGAACCTCATGGTGATCACGATGACTATGACCACAACGGGCCTATATACGACGATCAACGTGATCCCCTCGTCGAAGACATAATAAGATTGGAACCGAAAATCTTCTATTTCGACGAAGTTTTATTCGTTGAAGGCTCCTTGTACGAACCACCCTACTCCCGTGACTACACCTTGTTTGCTGAAGAACAAATTGAAGCAAACAAGGTGGCAATTCGAGAAAGAGCAAAACTTCTTGAATCAGTCCGGAAGGAAAAGGAGTTCGAAAGGAGATTATGCGAAGGATCAGAATTGATGCAGAAAATGCTGGATGACTTCCAAAGAGAGAGACTAGAAGCTGAGGCTAAAGCTGATAAATTAGTCAGTGATCTCTGTATGGCTGTTGAACTTAAACGCTCCCTCCAATCTCAAGATCAAATAAGGGAGATTAATGTTCAAAAAGAGGCTCTAGAACCTAAGACCAACCCTGAACCATCCAACCATCAGGTTCCAGTTCTAGAAGATTCACCCAGTTTTACACCATCACAGAAACCCGAGAGCACAACAACTCTCGCTAGGGCTACTGTGGAGATGTTACCTAAATCCCTGCCTAGCCATGTCCCAACCAGCATAGTCGTACGGAAGGTGGAACCAACTGAGGGACCTGACTCAGAACCACCTATGCTTATCCAAGAAAAGGATGAGGAAGCTTTGCCTTTGGCAATGAACAACCATCTCCTTAATTGTGTTAAAGACACACCTTCAGAGGAACCTGTTCTGGAGGAGATAGAGCCCACTATCTACCCCCAAGTTCAAAAGTCTGAAGAGGAATCTGTAGACGAGGGAATACTCTGCATGGACAAACCAACTTCGTCTATAGAAACCTGCGCAAATAACGATTCATCAGAAGATTCAGACCAAACTTTCTTTGATTCCCTACTTGACGGGTATGACTATGTCTGCCCGAAGGATGGTTGGAACTTAAAGAGTTGGGATGAACTTCTGGTAAGTGATGATGAGGACTCTTCCATGGGGGAATGCACGGTCGTGATCATTCAGCCAGAAACAGATAGTCAGCCCGTTGAAGACAATGAAGAAATCAATCACGCTATGAAGGCCAATGATGTGGATCAACTGAGGAGACTTCCGCCACCACCCACCTATCTAGAGTGTCCTCCTTTTATCCTGTTGCCGCCAAGCCGCAGGGATGAGTCAAGGATCCTGGACCTTGACCGAGCAACAAATCAAACAAGGTGGCACCAGAAGAGAGTCAGAAGGGCCAAACTTTATGACTCTCGGATCGGGAAGTTGCGGAAAAAGTGGGTGAGCGTTGAGCTACGGACGTTAAAAAAGCGCTTAACGGGAGGCAACCCGTCATTCAGTTTTTAAATAATCTATTTTTTTTTGCTTGTCGCACAAGTAGGGGGCAAGGTTCTACTCGTTGTTTGTTTTTCTATTTTTACAGATGGATGTTGCTTGGATGATTCCGCATGGAAACCGCCGCACATTACAGAACCTGGAAGAGCTCCCCTTGCACTCAGAAGAAGCAAAGAAGAAGTTTCTCACTTGGGGAAACACGAAGATGCTCCAACCCCCCATGGTGCTAGACCCTGCCTACCTTGATGAACTAGGGCACGGGCAGGACATCGATGAGTTTCTGTACAACCCAAAGTGGAGAATCTTGTTGTTCCTGCAAGCACCAGCAAGCCTGGAAGTCACCATCGAGTTTCTTTGCTCTCTCCGCTTCCCCAATGACGGAGAGGAAGTAAAGTCAACAGCTGAAGTCACCTCCACCACCAAGCTCACATTCACTTTGTTGGGACAACTGCTGAGCCATACCGTGGCAGACTTAGGGTGGCTGATTGGTCTTTACACACTTGATGAAACGCGGAGCTTGGCCTTTGCTAATCTTCCCGATCAGTTGGATCCGGAGTTCAATGTGAGGAAGTTCTGGCAAGCTCACGGGTATGGACGATATCACAGCGGAGCAAGCATAGCTAGGAATTGGGTGCGTCCGTCTTGGAGAATTTTACACCATGCGTTGACTCATAGCTATTTTGGCCGTTCTCACGGCCCTGACGTGGTGTTTGATACCGATATGCTATTTTTCTAGAGTCTGGAAGCACGCGTATCAGTCAATCTGGTAACTTTTGTTGCTCGATTCCTATTTGCCCAATCAACTTGCAACCACCAGTTTGTCTTGTGTGGGCCAATGGTTACACTTCTGGCCCGAGGATTATGTATGAAAGTCCCCGATGTTCTCCCAGAAACCGCAAGCATGTTCCGACCGTCGACAAGGTATTTGGCCCAGGTTGCTTACAATAAGGAAGACAAGAAGGCACGCCCCAGACAGCAGCATACTATCCCTATGACCCTTCGTGAGCTTTCACAGGCTAAGTTTGCATTCCAGGATTCTGTGGACTCTCGCTTAAGAAGTATGGAGACGCTCCTCCTCACGCAGCAATGGCAGGTGGAGGAAATATTTGAATACACCCGGAAGCAAGGAACAAAGAAGGCTGAGCATGGGGCATGTCCTAAACAAGGGCAAACGTCAGGGATAGTGAGATCCCTAATTTCTTAATACTGCATTCAGAACATCATTTTTGGATATTTATATGATCTTATTTTGGAATTTCACATTATGACTCGTAAACCCATTTTGAGAAAATTTTATGCATTATTTCATATGAAACACTTTTAACCACGAGGGTGTGGCTCCGTTTAAGTGTGAGGAGGTAAGAGCTCGTGGTTGAAATGATATTTTTAGGAATTTTTTTGTCTATATAGTGTTAGGAAAAGATTTTATAAAATAGTCATCAATTTTATTTGTTTGATTAATTGCTCTTTAGTTATCACCCGTGGAAATTGGAAATTTTTAAAATTTTTTGTCAAACTTTTATTTTTACTCTACCCTTTTGGGAATATTTTCTAAAATGATTTGGGATAAATTCACAATTTATTTAGAGTTTTTTTAGATCAATTAATTTTTAAGTGCTTTATTGAAAATCTTTTTGCTGATGCTCTTATGAGTATTAGTTGTTTCTCAAAGAGAGTTATTTTCAAGGTATAAGGGGTGACGTTTCAAAGTACACTTTGGTGAGACCGAGATTCTTGTTTTAGCCAAAAAGCAGTTGGTTCTAGGTCAGCTGATGAGGCGCGGTGAGTATGCCGAAAAGCACGTGGTTCTATATTGCGTGATGAGGCCTTTTGAGTGTTAGAGTCAAAAAGCATGCGGTTCTATGTTGTGTGATGAGACTTTCCAGAGTGAATATCCAAAAACCCCGTGGTTCCATGTCACGGGATGAGGTTATAATTTTTCTCGTGTCAACATGACAAAGTTATGCCAAAGAAAATTAAACCCTTACACTTTGACAAATACTTTTGCAAGAACATGTTTTCCAATTTAGTCATTAAAAGAAAATTATTTGATCTTTAAAGTACTCTTACAAATGTAGTTATCCCAAAAAAAGTTTGGAAAATTATGGTTGTTTAGGTTAGTGTAAAAATGTTGGTTTGCCAAAATTCTTTTACATTTCCAACAATATGGGTGAGAATCTAAAGGTTCATTTCTTCTTAACAAAAAAGGTTGATGACTATCTTATTTCTTCTTTCCTTCATCATATGTAGCTTAAACCTTCCCTCTCCAATTATTAGTTTGACTTTATACTTGTAATTATTCAGTTTGTTGCTTGAGGGCAAGCAACGTTTAAGTGTGAGGAATTTGATAACTCCGTTTCGTTCTTATCATTTACATCATATTTTAAATGTTATTGCACGTAAATAATATTTAATTAAATCATAAAAATGTGATTCCGATGAATAAAACTCTCATTTTCGCTCTAAGAGTCATAAATAGGGATTCCACATAAAATCATCATAAATTATCCATTTTATGTTCAAATGTTTGAGAAAAAGGGAATAGATCATCAAAGGATCAAGATTCGGGCTTGAACGAGCTTCCGAGAAGATAAAATCGACACTCGGGCTGAAAATCAATGAAATTGGGCCAAGATCTCGTATCAGCCGCGAAGCCCAAACGGACTAGGCCTCAAGGCGTCCAACTTGGACGCTTGGAGTTGGACGCCTTGGCTGGACTGCAGATCAAGGAAGACACGTGGCAAGCAGCGGATGGACGGGCCGCGTAAGGCATCCAACCTTGGACGCTTTGGATCCGGACGCTTTGACTTGGACGCCTCGGCCTCTATCCTATAAATACAGCGCGATTCTCCCCATTCAACACATCACTGGCATCCCCTCTCTCGGGATTTGAGCTTTATATTCCAATTCCAAGTATTAGTTTAGCATTTTAGTAGTTTTAGAGTAATTTTTGGAGGAATTCTACTCCCGAACGGTTTTGTTCCACTTTTACGGAAGTTGAAAGTTTTGTTTATTTAATAAAATTCTATTTTAATTTATGTTTGCATAGTGTGAGTTAGGGTCTGGATCTTTGAATCCGGACTAGTTTGGTTGTTTATTTTTTTGATGTTAAATTAATGTTGGAATTGTTAATCTATTGTTCTTGCCTTATTTAGTTAATTATTCTCGAAAGATTTAATTAGCTATTTATTGAGAAAATATTGTATGCCAAATTGCTATGATATTCAAGAGCAACGGATTAAGTACAAATCTAGAAATGGATGAGTAGTAATAGAAATATTATTATTCCAAGCGTTAATTTAATATGATAAAATAAATCCAAATGATGTCCAGACCCTAGGTCCAGATCTACACTTATACTATGTAAACTTAATTTATTATTTTTACTCTGCTCCCTTTTTATTCGTTTCGAGAAGACTTTCATAAACCAATCCTAATCTTTGCCTAATTGGAGTAATTAAACTAATTCCCTTCATCCACTCCTCGAGAGATACGACACTCGGAGAGAAAACTAACCCTTTACTGGGAAGGTTTACTACCCGAAAAACTACAACTGTCAAAACCCCAAGCTAGGATAAGAGTGTGTAATATCTCTTAAACACCAAATTGGTTTATCCATCCCCAATTTTTCTTCCATTTCATATCCCTTCATTTCTCCTCTTAATCTTACTGTTCTCTTCCATTAAAAATACCCAAAAGAACTCCCTCATCATCCCCATATTTTCCCAGCCATCCCCCACACAAAAACCATCATTTCGTTCCCAGAAATCTGTCAAAATAATCGATTAACATTGTTAAAAATCGATTATCATTCCTCCGTCAAAACACCAGCAGGCGTCGTTAATCGATTATCACCCTCGGCAATCGATTATCATACATCAGTGGAAACTCCTGCAGTCCTCTATAATCGATTATCACCATACTGATAATCGACTATTAGCCCTTCCTGAAAATCCAAGAAACTGAACCAACAAAAAATCGATTATCTAATACTAGATAATCGATTATCCTCCTATCTTGAGAATCGAAGGATTTTGTTTCTTGAGTTTGAATGTAATATCGTTACACCCGGAGCTGAGATTTAACAATGTTATGGGTTCATTTTTGGATTTTGGTTTGGTTTTGGTGCATGTCATTTGGCCATTTAAGGTAAGGATGGGTCCATGGTTAAAAGGGTTGGGTTGTATGGCTTGGTAGTGATGAATTCATTCCAGAATGGATCATAACTTTTAGACATTATTCCGTTGATTTATTTAATGACTTCGGGTTCTGTAGTGGTGCCCGAGGATATATCATCCTCCCCTTCTTCAAGAGAGTTTGACCTCAAACTCCGAATTTCTTCATGTTCAAGGTATGGACTGAGATCTTTCACATTGAATGTGGCGGAAACTCCATAGTCTCCAGGGAGGTAAATCTTGTAAGCATTCTCGTTGATCTTTTCCAGGACATCGAATGGACCATCGGCTCTCGGCAGCAGCTTAGACTTTCGTTTCATGGGGAAACACTCTTTTCGAAGATGAATCCACACTAAGTCTCCCGGCTTGAAACTTGTCGCTCTTCTTCCTTTGTTGACTCGTTCGCTCACTTTCTCATTCATGGCTTCTATCTTCTCGCGAACCCTAGTATGAAGGTCCTTTATATTTTGAGATCTCTTCTCGCCTTCCCAGCTATATTGGCCTTTCCCATTGATAGGGTCAAGCTCAAGTGGGGTGAGAGGGTTCGAACCGTAAACAATGATGAATGGTGAAAATCCTGTTGTTTTGCTTGGCGTTCGGTTGTATGCGAACTCGGCAGGAGGTAAAAGTTCTTCCAATTTCTTAATGTTTTTCTTGATTAAGACTCGAAGAAGTGCCCCAAGAGTACGATTGGTGACTTCTGTTTGGCCATCCGTTTGGGGATGGCTTGATGTGCTAAATTTGAGCTTTGTTCCTAGTTTTCTCCACAAAGTCATCCACAAATGACTAAGAAACTTAGGGTCTCGATCCGACACCATGCTTCGTGGGACACCGTGTAGCTTGACCACTTCTCGGAAATAAAGATAAGCTATTTGAGAGGCGTCATAAGTGGTCACGCATAGAATGAAGTGGGCCATCTTGGAAAACCTATCCACAACGACCATAATTGAGTCCTTGCCCCTTTGTGTTCTTGGCAGCCCGGTGATGAAGTCCAAGCTATATCCTCCCAAGGGGAAAAAGGGACGGGCAGTGGCATTCTCATTCCTTGCGGCAAGGCATGGGTCTTCGCAAGGTGGCACGTGTGACACCTCTTTACAAAGTGTTCTACATCACGTTCCATCTTTGGCCAAAAATAATGTTCTTTCATCATGAGATATGTCTTGTTGATTCCGAAATGTCCAGCTAGACCGCCACCGTGGACTTCTTCGATGAGAGTCTCTTGAACACTACTTCTCGGAACACAAAGTTGATTACCATGGAGAGGTAACCATCTTTGATGAGATAATCCCCATGTGGCTGAGATTGGCATAGGGCATACACTTCTTTGAAATCTTCATCTTGCTCATACAATCCCTGCAAACATTCAAAACCAAGAACTTTGGTACTAAGTACCGTTAGTAAAAAATGCCTTCTTGACAAGGCGTCGGCTCCTTTGTTCATGACCCCATTCTTGTGTTTGATTGTAAATGTGAAGGTCTGAATGTACTCTACCCATTTAGCATGGCGGGGTCGAAGTTTATGTTGCCCTTGAATGTACTCCAATGCCTCATGATCAGAATGGAGAATAAACTCCTTTCCCACGAGGTAATGTCTCCAATGTTCGAGGGAGCGAACTAGCGCGTAAAACTCCTTGTCATATGTGGAATAGCGCCTCCTTGTCTCATTTAACTTTTCACTGAAGTATGAGATGGGATGTCCCTCTTGAGATAGGACAGCCCCAATGCCCACACCCGACGCATCGCATTCAACCTTAAAGAGCTTTTCAAAACTCGGAAGGGCGAACACGGGTGTATGTGTTAGACATTCCTTGATTGTTTCTGATATACCCCGGGTGACTACCAACGACTCTAAAGTCGTTAAACAAATTAATGGAATAATGGCTAAGTGTTACGACCCCTTTTGGGCCGAACTTATCAGTTATAAAACCCACAACATAGCCATAATATCCCTGAGCCCAACACCCTTCTAAAACCAAGTCTCCCTCACTCCAAAACCAAGTCCCAAAGTATCCAAAAGCTAGCCCAAAACTACATTTGTTTTTCCTTCACCCCTGGCCGAAAACACCCAGCCCAAACCCATGCCATAACCACACTTTGCTTCCCCAACTAGGCTGAGCAAACAATCACTAAAATCCAAGACACTTTGACCCATACCCACACTCTTCAACCCCTCTTTGTTCCCCCCATTTCCTGCCCAGAAAATACCTCCAAAATAGCCAGCCCATTTTCCCCATTAACCCATTCCCCTGCCCAGAGAACACCCCACCAAAAACCAATCAAATAATGAATAATGTTCACATATTCCTTCCCACCATTAGTGGCCAAGAATCCTGTCCTACAGGCACCCACAACCCTGATTTTCTCCCCACCAAAGGGACATCCACAAGTGGCCATTATTTCATTCAATTTGTGAAAAAGAGACTTGGTAGTCTCCCTTTTATCTTTCTATATAAGCTCATCCCTGAGCATTGTAAGGGCACATTGTATTCCATTTTAAATAAGAGTGATTCACTTGTGTGTTTCATTTCAAATTCCTAATCCTATATCTTAAGAGTGGTTCTCTTGAGTGTGAGTTTTAGGTTCTAGTTATTTAAATAAGTGTGTAATATCTCATTTGAATGCTAGACTCAACCCCAAGTTAAGATAAGGGTGTGTGATATCTCTTAACACCAACTTGTTTTGTTCCCCTTCCCCAAAAAATACTTTTTTTCCTTTCCCCAACCGCCATATAATCGATTATCACTATTGACAATCGAGTATCTATCCTTCATAAAATACCCGCAGCCTTCTGTAATCGATTATCATTCTACGACAATCGATTATCTGCTTCCCCAGAAAATCAGTAGCCCACAATAGTCGATTATCACCTCCCTGTCAATCGATTATCTATCGCCTCTGAAACTCCTTTAACTTCTCCCCAGAAACTGAACCATATGATAGTCGATTTTCATACTTGAATAATCGACTATTCCCCCTTCCCTGCAATTTAAGGAGTTTGTTCTTAAACTTAAGCCTAATCCCGGAGCTTGGGTACAACATTTGGTATTAAAGCTTGTAACGCCCCGAAATCTGGCCCAAAAGAATTAACTAAATTGTTAGAGCAATTGATTACGAATTGGGCCTAAAAAGGGGTTAAAATTATAATTTGGATTCTAAGCCCAACTTTTATGTCATCTCGTAGGAAATATTTTTGTGATCGCGTCGGTTCAGACGGCTCGCGAATCGGAGTTTTGGAGCTCATGTTATGACCATTTAATCAGGTATTTTGGGTTCGAAGCCCAATCTTTTTAGGAATGGGATCATTAAATAAAACCTAAACCTATTATCTTCCGTCCAGATCCGAGAGCCGCACGATCGGCATCCTCATCCTCATCTTCATCTTCATCTCCACCTTCGTCGCTCTCGATCGCCGCCGTGAGCCAGCCGCCGGTCATCCTCCCTGCCGTTCGACCACGCCGGTGTCGCCCGAGCCAGACGCCGGTCGCCCTTCCCCAGCCAATCGCCGCCGCTGCTTCCTTCGCCAGAGGTCCGCCGTCAGCATCAGCGCCGCCGACGACGGTTCACCTCATCGTTCTGCCGGTCGTCGCCTCCACTGCCAGCGTCGGTCGTCCTCGCCATCGAGCTGCAGCGCCGCTGTTTCGCCTTCGCCGGAAGTCCGCTGCTCATCACCGTCGAGCGCCGCCAGTCGCCTCCAGCCGCCGTCGCCCTTAGCTCAGGTCAGTTTCTTCTTCTTCTTCTTCTTCTTCTTCTTCTTCTTCTTCTTCTTCTTCAGTTTCCTATTTCGGTTTGTCTCTGTCCCCTCGATTTTGAACAAGGTAGACCGCCAACAGCTGCCGCTCCGCCACTGTACGCCGGCATCCGCCACCGTCGCCGCACCCAGCCGCTGCCCTGGGTTGATACCGCCAGCAGATTTATCTCCACGCTAGATTGATTGGTCGATTTCGTATTTTGACTCAATTTGACCCGTTCGTTTGATTTCGTTGATTTGTCTTCCGTTCGAGCTATCGATTCGATTTCGGCGTAATCCAGGTCCGTACTATGAAGTTAATAGCATTTAGAATAGATTTAATGGTTTGGATCGTTATATATATGTTTATGCTATAATTTGGCTAAATTGGTTAATTGAATTA
Source organism: Cuscuta australis (assembly GCA_003260385.1). Taxonomy (NCBI): domain Eukaryota; kingdom Viridiplantae; phylum Streptophyta; class Magnoliopsida; order Solanales; family Convolvulaceae; genus Cuscuta; species Cuscuta australis. The sequence goes on from NQVE01000218.1 coordinate 49,202, forward strand.
AATTGATTACTTGAATTGAATTGTTGAGGAATATGGATTGACTCAACAGGTTTGACTTTGACTTCGGTTAGGTCCTGTTTTACTTGGACTTTGACTAGATATTCTGTTGACGTAGGTTTGACCTAATGGTTAAATCCAAGACTTTATTGAATTAATTAAGTTAATTAATTAATTCTAATCAGTAATTAGAATCAATTGGTTTACTATGTCAAACATAGAAACTGGTCATTGCTCGGGCGGCTGCAGGGCCTGGTCAGTGAGGTTAAGACGTGCGCACGAGGGTCTGTGATCTTGGGTTTGAGGCTATCGCCCGAGGGATCCTACCTCCACCGAATTGAGGCTATCTTCGGTATTACGGATTGAGGCTATCTCCGTCATAGGCAATAAATGCTAAGTGGTTTGACTTTCGTGAAAGTCTAAATTGGTTTGACCGGTGGTCAAAGATTTAATGAGAAACCCTTAACACCTAAATCGTTTTGAAAAGAAAGAAAATAAGTTGACTGTTGGTCAACCGTCTAAAGAACCGAATTTAAAGTTGAATTGATTTTTATTAAAAGGATAAACATATGCGCGATCTTAATCATTGAATTATTATGTTTATTCTTGTGCTACAATGGAGTGCCACTCAGTGTCAATGCTGAGCGGATAGCGTTGTTTTCCTTTTGCTGTCCGTAGGTGATCAGACAGATGAACCTAGAGCCGATCCCAGAGGGCATTGAGGAGGAGATGTATGATGGCGTGGCTATCTCTTTAATCTGTTGTTATGCTTTATTTAATTAACTTTAATGCTTATTACGTTTTCGGGCAAGATCCCAAGTTGTTTGACTTTAAAAAGGCTTCCGCATTATTTTAAATTACTCCGATGGATTTTTATATGTATTGAAAGAACGTTTGTTTAAAATTGTTTTGAAAATGTTGTATATTCGGATACCAATCCAGTGGCACACCGGTCCGCGGTCCGCAGTCTCACGGGTTTGGGTTACGCGGGTTGGGGTGTTACAAAGCTTGTTGTCGAGCATCCTCTTGAGGCCAAACAACACACTTCCATTCCTTTTCCCCTCTCCATAAACTACTACTTTATTCCCTTTTCATCTCCTTCCTTGCTATCATGTCAAACACATCCAACAACCTTTCCAACGAAGAACTCCTAGCTTCCAATGCCGCCCTCAAAGCCCAAGTTGAGTACTAGGCAAAACAAGTTGCCGAACTCACCAAACTCAAGATGAACATGGTGAACACCCCAGAGGAAAGCGATGAAGAAGAAGAGGTTCCTCTCGAAGATAACTCTAGTAACACCGTTAGAGGAGAGAATTATGAACGAGGAGCTAATGATTTCAAGGTTGACATTGAAGGAAAGAATGATCCTGACGACTTTCTAGTGTGGCTCGAGACTGTTGAGCGCGTCTTTGACTTCAAAGATGTGCCCGAGGAGAAGAAAGTCAAAATCGTGGCACTGAATTTCTGGAAGTATGCGTCCACCTGGTGGTCTAACCTATCCACCAAAAGAAGGCGAGAGAATAAGGCTCCCGTGAAGTTGTGGCTCAAAATGAGGAGCTTCTTGAAGAAGAAGTTCTTGCCCGAACAGTATGTACGAGACAACTTTGCCCGGCTTCAACAGCTAAGGCAAGGCCCTCGCTCGGTTGAAGACTATACTCGGGAGTTTGAAGAACTCTTAATGAGGTGTGACCTTCAAGAAAATGATTCACAAACATGGGTACGTTACCTATTTGGATTAAACACTCAAATAGCTAATATAGTTGAAATGCAACCCTATGATCCTTTGAAGAACTCTCTAAACTGGCTCCCAAAGTTGAATCCCAACTTAAGAGAAACAAAACCTTGTTTGTTCGTGCCTCCCCCTTCTCCAAACCCCCTCCTACTACCTCAAAAGCAACCCCAAATGCCCCTGCTCAAAACACCCCTTCAAAACCCAATTCCATCCCGTCTACTTCCTCCAACCCACTCCCCTTTAAAGCTGCCCAAACCAACACACGAACTCCCAAATGCTTTCGTTGCCAAGGCATAGGTCATTTTGCCAATGAATGCCCCAACAAGAAGATAATGGCCATTGTTGAGTATGAAGAAGAGGAGATCAGCCCCTCATGGCCTGAAGAAGAGATTGAAGAAGAGTGTGTAGGAGCCGATGAAGGAGAACTCTTGGTCATCCGAAGGACCTTGAGTAGCATAGCTAGTCCCGATTATCAACTACAATGGGAGAACATCTTTCATACCCGTTGCACTATCCAAAAGAAGGTGTGTACTTTGATCGTTGATAGCAGAAGTTGTACCAACGTAGCTTCCAAAACGTTGGTAGATAAGCTGAAGTTGAAGACCTCCCCACACCCAAGGCCATACACGATTCAATGGTTGAATCATGATACGGGGGTACGCGTGGATTCCAGGAGTTTGATATCATTGAGCATTGGACGAAGCTATTCCGACGAGATATGGTGTGATATCATTCCAATGGATGCCTGCCATACCCTCTTGGGACAACCTTAGATATTTGATCGGAAGGTACTCCATGATGGATATGCCAACACATATTCATTCCTCATCAACAAGAAGAAGGTTACCCTCACTTCCTTACTTCCCTCTACCCCCACGGCTTCCCCACAATCCAAAGAAGAAACCCCCGCCCTCATCTCCACTATATTGTATGCCGAACACCATGAGTATGAACCCCTAAAAGAACTAATTCTCTTCGAGAATGAAGCACCCGAGTCCATTTCCCTACCCCTCCCTCTTCACCCATTAGCCAAACCCATTGTGGAACAATTCTCCCATGTCTTCCCCGAAGATGTCCCCCACGGCCTCCCACCGAAGCGAGACATTCAACACAAGATTGATCTCATCCTGGGGGCTGCCCTACCCAACAAACCAGCTTACCAAATGAATCCCGAAGAAACTAAGGAGATCCAAAGGCAAGTTGATGAGTTATTAACCAAAGGATTTATGAGAGAAAGCTTGAGTCCATGTGCTGTCCCTGCTCTCTTAGTGCCAAAGAAGAATGGGACTTGGCGTATGTGTTGTGATAGTCGGTCTATTAACAAGATCACTATCAAGTATCGTTACCCAATTCCACGATTGGAGGACATGTTGGATGAACTACATGGTTCTAAGATCTTCTCCAAAATTGATCTTAGGAGCGGTTATCATCAAATTCGCATCTTTGAAGGAGATGAGTGGAAGACGGTGTTCAAGACGAACTTTGGGTTATACGAATGGTTGGTCATGCCGTTCGGGCTAACTAATGTCCCAAGCACGTTCATGAGACTTATGAATCAAGTCTTGAAACCCTTCATAGGTCATTTTGTCGTTTTCTACTTTGACGACATTCTAATCTATAGCAAAAGTGAGGAGGAGCATGTTGATCACCTCACATTGGTGATCAAGAGGTTAGATGAGTAGAAGTTGTATGGAAACCTTGAGAAGAGTCAATTTTTTTCTCAAGAAAAAGAGTTCTTGGGATATTTCATCTCAAGTGAAGGAATAAAAGTCGATGAGAGGAAGACCCAAGCCATTCGTGAATGGCCAATCCCCGCATCTTTGCAGCAAGTTCGAAGTTTCCATGACCTAGCCTCTTTCTACCGAAGATTTGTAAAGGATTTCAGCACCATCACGGCACCCATCACCGATTTGACTAAAAATCAGAAGTTTGAATGGAATCTTAAGGCTCAACAAGCCTTTGAGACAATTACGGAATGATTAACACATGCCCCCGTGTTAGCCCTTCATAGTTTCGAAAAGTTGTTCGAGGTTGAGTGTGATGCCTCGGGAGTTGGAATTGGGGCTTTCCTATCCCAAGAAGGACACCTAGTGTCATACTTTAGCGAAAAGCTAAATGATACGAGGAGGCGATATTTCAACTATAACAAGGAGTTTTACACCTTGGTGCGATCACTCGAGCATTGGCGTCATTACCTTATAAGCAAGGAGTTCATCTTGCATTCCGACCATGAGGCTTTGAAATACATCCAAGGGCAACATAAACTCCGACCCCGGCATGCTAAAAGGGTCGAATATATCCAAACCTTCACCTTCACCATCAAACAAAAAAACGGAACCATGAACAAGGGCGCCGATGCCTTTTTCCGGAGGCATTTATTACTAACGGTACTTAGTACCAAACTTGTCGGTTTTGAGTTTTTGCAGGAGCTATACAAGGAGGATGAAGATTTCAAAGACACTTATTCTAAGTGTCTCATTCGGCCCTATGGAGACTTTCTCATCAAGGACGGATATCTCTTCCATGGAAACCAACTTTGCATTCCAAAATGTAGCGTCCGTGAGACCCTTATTGACGAAATCCATGGAGGAGGCCTAGCTGGTCATTATGGGGTCGATAAGACTCACATGATGATGAGAGAACACTACTTTTGGCCGAAGATGGAGCGAGACATAGAGCACTTTATCAAGCGTTGCAACACATGCCACCTAGCAAAGAGTCACTCGCTTCCCCAAGGAAAGCACATGCCGCTACCTGTTCCATACGCACCATGGGAAGATATTAGCTTGGATTTCATCACCGGGCTACCAAGGACACAACGAGGCAAAGATTCGATCATGGTCGTCGTGGACCGATTCTCAAGAATGGCCCATTTCGTGCCATGTGTTACCACTTATGATGCTTCACAAGTTTCGGATATCTACTTCCGAGAGATAGTCAAACTCCATGGCGTTCCTCAAAGCATGTATCGGTATTCCTTAGTCATTTTTGGATGACTCTATGGAGAAAGTTGGGTACTAAACTCATATTTAGTACGTCTAGCCACCCCCAAACCGATGGACAAATCGAGGTCACCAACCGCACCCTTGGAACTCTCCTCCGAGCCCCCATAAAGAAAAATATCAAGCAGTGGGAGGAGTTACTACCACACGCTAAGTTTGCTTACAACCGAACCACGAACAAGACTACCGGACTATCCCCCTTCACCATTGTCTATGGTTCGAATCCCTTGACCCCACTAGAGCTTGATCCTATCATAACAGATACCAAATATAGTTGGGAAGCGGACGAGAGATCTAAGGCGATTCAAGACCTACACAACAAGGTCCGGGACAGAATTGAAGCTATGAACGAGAGAGTAAGTGCACGCATCAACAAAGGACGGAAGGACACTCACTTTCAACTGGGCGATCTTGTATGGATTCATCTTTGGAAAGAGCGTTTTCCGACAAAACACAAGTCGAAGCTATTATCAAGAGCCGATGGACCTTTCGAGATATTGGAGAAGGTGAACGATAATGCTTTCAAAATCAACCTTCCAGAAGACTATGGAGTATCGGCCACATTCAACATCAAGGACATCAGCCCATACTTCGAGCCTGAACAACTTCCGAGTTTGAGGACAAACTCTTCTTAAGAAGGGGAGGATGATATACCCCTAGTGACTACCAACGACTCTAAAGTCGTTAAACAAATTAATGGAATAATGGCTAAGTGTTACGACCCCTTTTGGGCCAAACTTATCAGTTATAAAACCCACAACATAGCCATGATATCCCTTAGCCCAACACCCATCTAAAACCAAGTCTCCCTCACTCTAAAACCATGTCCCAAAGTATCCAAAAGTTAGCCCAAAACTACATTTGTTTTTCCTTCACCCCTGGCCGAAAACACCCAGCCCAAACCCATGCCATAACCACAATTTTTTTCCCCAACTAGGCTGAGCAAACAATCACTAAAATCCAAGTCACATTGACCCACACCCACACCCTTCAACCCCTCTTTGTTCCCCCCATTTCCTGCCCAGAAAATACCTCCAAAATAGCCAGCACATTTTCCCCATTAACCCATTCTCCTGCCCAAGAACACCCCACCAAAAACCAATCAAATAATGAATAATGTTCACATATTCCTTCCCAACATTAGTGGCCAAGAATCCTGTCCTACAGGCACCCACACCCCTGATTTTCTCCCCACCAAAGGGACATCCACAAGTGGCCATTATTTCATTCAATTTGTGAACAAGAGACTTGGTAGTCTCCCTTTTATCTTTCTATATAAGCTCATCCCTGAGCATTGTAAGGGAACATTGTATTCCATTTTTAATAAGAGTGATTCACTTGTGTGTTTCATTTCAAATTCCTAATCCTATATCTTAAGAGTGGTTCTCTTGAGTGTGAGTTTTAGGTTCTAGTTATTTAAATAAGTGCGTAATATCTTATTTGAATGCTAGACTCAACCCCAAGTTAAGATAAGGGTGTGTGATATCTCTTAACACCAACTTGGTTTGTTCCCCTTCCCCAAAAAATACTTCTTTTCCTTTCCCGAGCCGCTAGATAATCGATTATCAGTATTGACAATCGAGTATCTATCTTTCATAAAATCCCCGCATCCTTCTGTAATCGATTATCATTCTACGACAATCGATTATCAGCTTCCTCAGAAAATCTGCAGCCCACAATAGTCGATTATCACCTCCCTGTCAATCGATTATCTATCGCCTCTGAAACTCCTTTAACTTCTCCCCATAAACTGAACCATCTGATAGTCGATTTTCATACTTGAATAATCGACTATTCCCCCTTCCCTGCAATTTAAGGAGTTTGTTCTCAAACCTAAGCCTAATCCCGGAGCTTGGGTACAACAGTCTCGAAGGCTTTCTGCGCCTTCGAATTCCATTCAAAACGCTGATTCTTTGTGAGGTTGGTGAGGGGAGCCGTGATGGTACTAAAATCCTTCACGAATCTCTGGTAGAATGAGGCGAGTCCGTGAAAGCTTCTAACGTGCTGCATGGTGGTTGGTACGGGCCAATCTTGAATAGCTCGAGTCTTCTTTTCATCAACCCGAATTCCTCCACTTGAAATGTAATACCCTACGAACTCCGTTTCTTGGGAGAAGAATTGGCTTTTCTCGAAGTTCCCGTACAACTTCTCTTCATCCAATTTCTTAATCACCAAAGTGAGGTGATTAACATGCTCCTCTTCGTTGCGACTGTAGATCAAGATGTCGTCAAAGTAAACAACGACAAAATGACTGAGGAAAGGCTTCAAAACTTGATTCATCAATCTCATAAAGGTGCTGGGTGCATTGGTGAGGCCGAATGGCATGACTAACCATTCGTATAACCCAAACTTGGTTTTGAAGGCTGTCTTCTACTCATCTCCTTCATAAATTCGAATTTGATGATAGCCACTCCGTAGATCGATTTTCGAGAACACCTTGGAACCATGAAGCTCATCCAGCATGTCCTCAAGTCTAGGTATGGGATACCTATAATTGATTGTAATCTTGTTTATGGATCGGCTATCACAACACATACGCCATGTACCATTTTTCTTTGGCACCAAAAGGGTCGGGACAGCACAAGGACTCAAACTCTCCCTTACGAATCCCTTGGTTATCAACTCATCAACTTGTCTTTGAATCACCTTGGTTTCTTCGGGATTCATTCGGTATGCTGGTTTATTGGGTAGGGCAGCCCCCAGGATAAGGTCGATTTTGTGTTGGCCCTCTTCGAGCGACTTCGCATGTTCAACTCATTCGGAAGCTAATTCGCGTGTAGGCAGCGCTGTCTGTCGTACCGTTGACTCTATCTATAGCTCCGAGCTCACTTCCACTCCATAGGGCCTTCCATTTCCGTCGAATGACCCGGCCTCCCCTGGCTCTTCCACCTTCCTCCCGTTGGTCGTTCCTCTTCGAATGAGTTTCACTATTCGTTGACAGAGAACAGAGAACAGAGATTCGTTGAACTATGTTCAACTCATTTCGTTTCAAATGAGTTGTTCGTTGAACTCATTTCGTTGAACTATGTTCAACACTATGTGAAACAACGAAATGAGTTAAATAGGAGGAAGACCGTGGGGAATGTCTTCGGGAAAGACATGTGAGAATTGGCTAAGTATGGGTTGGGCAAGGTGGTGGATTGGTTCGGATGGGGGTAGGGGTTCGGCTTCATCTTCTTCAAAGAGGATGAGGTCTTTTTGGCTTTGGAGTTCATGTTGTTCAGCTTTTAATATGGTGGAGTGTAGGATAGGGGGCTCTTCTTTTTGAGGGGGTGAGGCCGTGGCTGTTGTAGGGGGAAGAGGTGTAGGGGTGACCTTCTTTTTGTTGACCAAGAAGGAGTACGTGTTGGCGTAACCATCGTGAATTACCCTTCTATCGAATAACCAAGGTCGTCCCAACAAGATATGACACGCATCCATCGGGATGATGTCGCACCATATGTCATCCACATAGCTTTTTCCTATACTCAAGGAAACTAGAGTTCGGGAATCCACGCGTAATCCTTTACCATGATTTAGCACTGGATGGTATAAGGCCGAGGGTGTGGTGAGGCCTTCAACTTTAGCTTTTCTACCAACGTCTTTGATACGACGTTGGTGCAACTCCCACTGTCCACGATTAGTGAACACACCTTCTTTTGCATGGTACAACGGGTATGGAAGATGTTCTCCCGTTGCAATTGTTCATCCGGGACAGCCAAGTTGCTCAATGCTCTCCGAATGACTAATAGCTCGCCTTCATCGGCTCCAAGACATTCTTCTTCTTCCGCTACTTCTGTTAGGATCTTTTATAGTCTTTAAATTCCCTTACATTTACTAATATTTGGGTCACCATTAGTGAGAATTTGGTTTAATTTAAGATCAAGAAAGAACGTTGACCATCCTAGAGGTTAGAGTGCTATTCTTGTGTTATTTTAGGTCCTTTGGGTTAAATGTTAGAATCGGGCTAGACGACCCGAAGTGAAAATAATCAACCCGGCCCATTAGTGAGAGAGAGCAGCGACGGGTGAGAGGAGAAAGGAACGAGAGAGAGAGAAGGTGAGATCGAAGGTTCACCGGGAGAAAAAAATTCCGGCGACCAGGCACAATTCGGCGAGTTAGACCTCGCGATCATCATCAACCGTCACACAATTACCAAGTGCTTCTCCTGATCAGGCACTGTAGCCGAACAGAGGAGTCATCACGTTCGCAGGATTTGATCCTCGAAAGCTGTCCAGAGGTACTTCGTTGTTTTTGTTTCCAAATTCGAGATACAGTCTTGATATTTGAGGATTGTTTGAATTGTTGATTCATAATTGAATGTGTGATTTCGTGCTATCCAAATCCGAGTCCTGATCTCTTATTTGAACAATATTTTCCTGTGATCATGTGTTTAAATTGTGAATTGATTATCACGATCATGTCTCGAGAGTAATCCCTGTAACGCCCTAAAACATACCCTAAAATTTTTAATGAATAAATAATTAATTAATCAAATTTGTTTTGATTAAAAATAAATTGTTGTTGGGCCTTGGGCCAAAATAAAATATGTAATGATATCCAATATCATGATCCGGATAAATCTCATAGAGATTAATCCAATATGTTGACTTAGTGTGTGACCTTGATTGGGAACCTGAGTACAGACCCAAATCAAGGATAAATTAAGAAATTTATTTATGATATGAACTTTGAAATGATTTATTGAAATAAATCATGAGAATAAATAATATGAATGAAATGTAAGAACCTTTTTGAGTAAAGGTCAATTAAATCAATTTTGACTCTGTCAAAGTCAAACACCCAAAAATATGATGTCGGAACAAGTATTACAAATAAATATAAAAATTATATCGTTGGATAGAGTTTAAATGTACGATCACAACGGTCCCAAACGGATTTCAATTCGGAGAAAGTTAAACCAAAAAGTGTTCCCCGACTGGGACCAAATTAGTCCCAATCAGGGACTTGCGTTTGGAATTGTAGAGATAGGCCGTCCGCTCCACCGAGACGCCAAAACAGGAGATCACCGTGTCTTCTTCCTCTTCCTTCTCCTATAAAAGACTACCACAACTCCCTCCATTCTTCACCATTTCTTACAAAGTTTCATTCTATTCTTTTGCTGGGAGTGAGGAGAACGTGGTGGTGCTGTCGTATTGGTGTGAGGTCGCCGGAGTTGAGAGTAATCATCGCCGTAAGTTTCGCCAGAAAATATCCAAAACCTTCGTTAAGCTTCGAGGTAAGCCCGTAGATATATCTAATGACTAGAATGTTCGTATAGATCGTTTCTACGTTCATAAACGGTCGAGTTTTGTGTTTGACATGCTTGAAGAACCAAGAATCATAAACCATTAAATTGATGTTAAAACTATGAATTAATGATGCCAAAATGATCTATGAACCTTGGAGAACATCTCTATATAGTTTTGTTGAAGTTCGGTAACTAAAAACGGTATTTTCGAAATTGGACCCGAACGAAGAAGAAGATGAACAGTAACCAAAAACCAGGCTATCTGGATCGATCCAAATAGGTGGATCGATCACCTGGGCATAATTCCTCTACATATGGATCGATCCAGAAGGCTGGATCGATCCCCCGAAGTTCTGATCCGAAAATTTGCTCGAAATTGCTATTTTTGAGCTCTAAAATCCTATTTTTTATACCAATTGATTATGATTATTTTAAGAATGATTCTTTACAATAAAAATGATGTTTTTAACAAATAAAAATGTTATGTGATGCATGACGGTATGTTCGGGTGTTAACACTCGAAGCTAGGCCGCTAGTTGTTATAGAATATTATGTTGATTAATGATTATGGTAATAATTATTGACTGATGATTATGATGATTAAATCTCAATAAATATTCTGATTAAAATGATAATTGTGAATGATTTAATCATAATGAATATATTGATAATTGTGAAAATAATATATTGTTAAGGGTATCTAGAAGACCTCTAAGATATACCCATATTAATGTTGATTTGAAAGGTATCCAGAAGAACTCTAAGATATACCCATATTAATGTTGATTTGAAAGATATCTAGAAGACCTCTAAGATATACCCATGTTAATGTTGATTTGAAAGGTATCTAGAATAACTCTAAGATATACCCATATTAATGTTGATTTGAAAGGTATCTAGAAGACCTCTAAGATATACCTATTTAAGTTAGGCCTTGCGGGTATGAACCCCGGTGGCTAGGTTTAAAACGTACGTACGGGATCCAGGAACCAAACTTGAGTACCTACTCGTTTGGGGATACCACCCACCCAACAGTGAACACTACGCTGTCGATTTTTGGTTGGCCTTAAGTGAAGGTAAGTTTAAGATTTTCAAAACCCTTTATCTTAAACTAGGCCTAGCTTAAGGATTATATAGGAATATTTTATACTGGAATATAGTTTAATTATTTAAACTAGAATTCGTTTAAGGGTTCAAATATTAAAGTGATTGGCCTTAGACTAAGAATAGTTTAAGGATATTGTTGAATGTTGAATATTGAATATTGAATATGAGTAAATATTGAATGATGAATATTGAATTGAATATTGCAATTATTATGAATGACTGATGAACATTGAATGTGAATATAAATGTTGAATAATGCATGATGAATAATTTTTAATAATTACTGATTATCTGAACTGAACAGTATGTGCATGATATCAAATGATTTGATTATGAATTTAGATTCAGTTTATATGGATGTTCGATGCATTAGATATGCTTACTCAGCTTCAACGCTGAGCGTGTAGTATGTTTTATTTGCTACACGCAGGTACAACAGAAAGAACACTGTGATCCTGGCAGCAGATGGGGCGAGATTGTCAGGATGGATGTGACAAGTTTGAAATGATTTATGATATGTCAAAATTAAATTCGCTTCCGCAATATTGTTGAATACTCCGTACTGTATATGTTATGAAAAATTATTGGGATTAATAAAGTGTGTTTTAAAAGTTTTAAATTTTTACGATTAGCAAGTTAATACTTTAGTCTGGAAGGGGCTGCAGACCTGGACGGATTAGGGTGTTACAATCCCTCTCTTGTCTGGTGGAAATTTAGGATCAGTCTCAGGCATTTGTGATCATTGCTTTGATATGAGGTTTAGACAATTGTTGAAGGTTATTTAATCATGTTTTGTGCTCAGCTTCTCAAAACTGTTGATTGTATTTCTCATGCCTCAATTATTCAGTCTGAAATTCTTATTTGGGGTCCAACAACTGGCATATAGTGTATTTGGCTGCCCAAGTATATTTTATGTTCAAAAGGTTTTTTATAACTGATATCATGCTTATGTTAATTTGCATCAGGCTCATCCTGAGGTTATTAACGTAGGTACAGGTCCTTAGGCACTGCTCATCTCTCTTAAGGACTGATTTTTGAGGTGGAGATTTACCTTCTTGCTGAGAGAGCTAAATCCCCTTTTGTTCAACAACTAGTTTAACTGAGAATCTGATTTTTTACTTTGATCTGAGCAACTGTTCCTAATTCCACCAGATAAGCTTGTTCACTCCACTTGATAACCACAAATCTTTACATGATCTTCTCTCTCCTTCTTTGATCTGTTCTCATTGTTTCTGTTAAAATCTGTTTTCATTACATAGCATTAGCATCTTATGAACAACCCCCCCTCCCTTGCGTGTGTGTGTGTTGTGGAAACTGAGCAATAAATCAAGAGAAGAAATAATAGAAGACAAATCTCCCTGTGGAAGAATGACCCTACTTACCACTTTGCTACCATTTTTATAAGTGTGTAGTAATTGGGGAATAGGTTAATTTCTTGTCACCTGACAAGTGGTTAACAAATTTGGCGCCGTTGCTGGGGAGATTTGATCTCTTCTATCTTTTCTAATTGTCATATTAGGTCTTTATAAGTTGTTTTTTGTGAACATTTGTGTCATTGTTGAGTTGGCACTAACCCTTGTTTTAAGTGTTGTGTCAGTATCTGCCTTTTGATGCAGTTAAGAAGTGGTTTGGAGACCACAAGGGTAAATGTTGAATTAAATTTGGAGAATCAGGTCAGTATTTCTGAGGTTGCTACTTCTTTTGATTCTGAATTAGAATCTGAAACTGAGGTAATTGTTTCTCCTTTCCAATCAAATAATAACATGGCAACTTTAAGGGAACTAGCTGCACCTGACCTTCAGACCCAGCCCATGTCCATTACTTATGCTGTTTTGGAAAAGCCATTGAAATTAAACTCTGGATTTTTGAATATGCTTCCCAAGTTTCATGGCCTGCCTGGTGAAGACCCTTATAGACATGTTAATGAGTTCCTCATAACATGTGCAGCCATGGAACCTGAAGGAGTTCCTCAAGAGCAAATCAGACTTAGGGCCTTTCCCTTTTCAGTGATGGACAGAGCAAAAGATTGGCTGTACTATATGCCTCCTGGGTCTTTTACAACCTGGCCATCACTGCATATGGCATTCTTAGAGGAGTTCTTTCCTGCCTCTAGAATAGGATCTATTAGGAAGGACATCTGTGGGATAAAACAAATGGGGAATGAATCATTTTTTGAATATTGGAAGAGATTCAATAAACTCTGTGCTAGTTGTCCTCAGCATCAAATCTCTGAACAGCTGCTCATCTAGTACTTCTATGAAGGGTTATCCCTAATGGATTGAAGTATGGTAGATGCTGCTAGTGGTGGTGCTTTAGTTACTAAGACCCCAGAGGAAGCTAGGAATTTGTTCAATCTTATATCTCAGAACACACAGCAATTTGGACTAAGGATGAATGAACCAAAAAAGGAAACTGAATCTCTTGCAGCCCTCACTGATCAGATTGCAAATCTTACCAAAATTATGGGACTAATGGTTAGTCTGGGGGGAATCAAGAAGTCAGTTTGCTCTGTGTGTAGTCTAGAAGGGCATACTTTAGAAGTGTGTCCCAGTTTTCAAAATCAAATGTTTTCAGCTCCTGGTTTTCACTCTGAAAATTTTCAAAGTTGTGAGGTCAAAGCTGCTTTTAACAATCAAGGACAGAGGAGGTATGATCCCTACTCCAATTCCTACAATGAAGGGTGGAGGGATTATCCAAATCTGAGATATGGTCCCAGACCAAGTCCCCCAGGTTTTCAAAATACGAACAACAACAATTTTTCTGCAAATCTAAACAATCCTCCTGGTCCTGTTGATAAAACACACCAAATGCTGGAGGTAATTTTGAAAAAAATGGAGGACAAGTTCTCCCTAGTTGATCAGAATATGAAGCTAATGCAAGAAAGGCAAACAGCCCAGGACACCTTGTTGAGTAATTTGCAGGCCCAAATTAACAACAGGTTACCTGCTCAACCATTTCCTGCTCCTAAGAAGAATGTGAGTGCTGTTGTCCTTAGGAATAACAAGGTTCTTCCTGAACCTTCCTTAGGGAATGCTAGAAGGGATCAGGAAATTATGGAAAAGGAACTTGACTCACAGAATATCCAAGAACCTGAATTGGTCAACAATAAATCTGTTGTGGCTCCTGATAATTCTAGGGCAGTTTACAAACCTCAACCACCCTTTCCCAATAAATATAAGAATCAAAGGAAGAACAGTAAAGAACCAGATGATGAAATATTTGAAATGTTTAAAAAGGTTCAAGTGAACATTCCTCTTCTAAATGCAATAAAAAATACTCCAAAATATGCAAAATTTTTGAAAGAGATGTGCACTAATAAAAGAAGGCTGAAAGGGGATGAGAGGGTGAGCATTAGTGAAAATGTTTCTACCATCTTTCAAAAGAAACTTCCACATAAATGTTAGGATCCTAGTGTGTTTTCTGTGCCTTGTAAGATTGGAATTTTGGAGAATACCTAGGGAGTTATTTGACCAGTTGGGGGTAGGAGAACTAAAAGAGACTGGGGTAGTTATTCAACTTGCTGACAGGAGTTTGACTTACCCTGAAGGGGTGGTTGAGGATGTTTTAGTCCAGGTCAATGACATGCTCTTTCCTGCTGACTTTTATGTCCTTAACATGGGAAAGGATTATTCTGGCATTCCTCTCCTTCTGGGCAGACCATTTTTGAAAACTGCTAAGGCCAAAATTGATGTTGATGCAGGAACTTTGTCCTTAGAATTTGAAAATGAAATTATTAAGTTTAACATTTTTGAAGCAATGAAGTTTCCTGATCAACTCAATCAAGTTTTTACATTAGACATCATTGATGAAATGGCACAAGATGTTTTTCAATTATCAAATCAGGATGAGCTTTTGAGTGTGGTGTCCAATAGTCTGGATCCTGAATCCTTGAAATTCTCTCCATACACTGTAAATTCAGAGATTCATAAACATGTTAAAATGCTATCTGAGGTTAAAACTGTTTCTTTAACTCATACTCTGGAGCTGCCTAAAAATGTACCCAGACATTTGCCCTCCCTTGTCCAACCACCTGAGTTGGATTTGAAACCTCTACCCTTATATCTTAAATATGCTTATTTAGGCTTGAACAAAACCTTACCAGTGATATCTCCAGTAAACTGACTGAGGAACAAGAAGATAGGATGTTAGGGGTGTTAAAACAATTCAGTAAAGCCATAGGGTGGACCTTAGCTGACTTGAAGGGCATCATTCCAGCCTTCTGTAGTCATAGGATTCTTTTAGAACATGGTTCTGAGCCTAAGGTTGACCCTTTAAGAAGAATCAACCCCCCAATGTTAGAGGTTGTATAAAAGGAACTCTTAAAATGGATTCAAGCTGATGTAATCTACCCCATTTCAAACTCTGAATGGGTGAGTCCTATTCATGTGGTTCCTAAGAAAGGAGGAGCCACAGTGGTTACCAATGAGAAAGGGGAACAGATTACTAAAAGGGTTCAATCAGGGTGGAGGGTTTGCATAGATTATAGGAAATTAAATAAGGCCACCATAAAAGACCATTTCCCTTTACCTTTTATGGACCAAATGTTAGAGAGATTGTCTGGAAGATCCCATTATAGTTTCCTGGATGGGTATTCAGGATACATTCAAGTCCCTATTTCTCCTAAAGACCAGGAAAAGACCACTTTTGTTTGTCATTATGGGACCTTTTCTTTTAAAAGAATGCCTTTTGGTCTGTGCAATGCCCCTGCAACATTCCAAAGATGCATGACCAGCATCTTTTCAGATTATTTGACAAAAATAATGGAGGTTTTCATGGATGATTTTACTGTGTATGGAGACAGTTTTGATGAGGGTTTAGAGCATTTA
Organism: Cuscuta australis; assembly: GCA_003260385.1. NCBI lineage: Eukaryota > Viridiplantae > Streptophyta > Magnoliopsida > Solanales > Convolvulaceae > Cuscuta > Cuscuta australis. Next base: position 65,096 of record NQVE01000218.1, read on the forward strand.
GCTATGGTTTTACAAAGATGTGTTGAGTCAAACCTTGTTCTGAATTTTGAAAAGTGTCATTTTATGGTAAATAAAGGTGTTGTTTTGGGACATGTTGTTTCTAAAAGGGGTTTGGAAGTTGATAAGGCTAAGGTAGAGGTCATTTCAGCCTTACCTTACCCTACAACCTTAAAAGAAGTCAGATCTTTTTTGGGACATGTGGGATTTTACAGAAGATTCATAAAGGATTTTTCAAAAATAGCTTTACCTCTAACTGCCTTGTTGGGTAAAGATGTGCCTTTTCACTTTGATGAGAATTGTAAAAAAGCTTTTGATTTCTTTAAACTTAAGCTCACCACTGCCCCTATTGTCCAAAGCCCTGATTGGGCTTTACCCTTTGAAATAATGTGTGATGCTAGTGATAGGGCCATAGGAGCTGTGTTAGGACAGAAAAAAGGACAGGAATCCATTGTGATATCTTATGCTAGTAGCACCTTAGATTCTGCTCACTGCAATTACACCACCATTGAAAAAGAGCTATATGATGTGGTGTATGCACTTGAGAAGTTTATGACTTATGTTTTAGGGGTCAAGGTCACTATTTTCACTGATCATGCTGCCATTAAATACTTGATGGCTAAGAGGGAATCTAAGCCTAGACTGATTAGGTGGATGCTTCTAATTCAAGAGTTCCTACTTGAGCTCAAAGATAGACCAGGCCTGCAGAATCAAGTAGCTGACCATCTTAGCAGAGTCTTATACTCTAACAACCAAACACCTTTCACTGGTTTATTCCCTGATGAATCTTTATATACAGTGAAAGTGTTGCCTTGGTATAGTGAGTTGGTTAACTATTTGGTTACTGGAGAATTTCCAGTAGGCATGCCACAAGCTGAGAAATGTAAACTCAAAGCTCAGTCAAGGTATTACTACTGGGAAGAACCATTTTTGTGGAGATTCTGTTCTGATTTACTCATTAGGAGATGTGTGGGCTATCATGAAGTACCCTCTATCCTAAAATTTTGTCATACTTTAGAGTTTGGAGGACATTTGGGTATTAAAAGAACTGTTCATAAAATCCTTGAATCTGGTTTTTTCTGGCCCACTATGTCTAAGGACACTGCTGAATTTTGTAAAAATTGCCCTAGGTATCAGCAAACTGGGTCTTTAACTAAAAGAGATCAAATGCCCTTAACCTCCATCCTTGTTTCTGAGATTTTTGATATCTGGGGTATGGATTTTATGGGACCATTTCCTCCTTCCAATGGTTTTCAATACATCTTGGTTTTTGTTGATTATTTGTCTAAATGGATAGAGGCAGTGGCCACTAGGGATGATAACTCTCAAACTGTGGTTAAAAAATTAAGAGAACTCATTTTGAATAGGTATGGCATACGTAAAGCATTGATTAGTGATAGAGGCACTCATTTCTGTAATAAGACCATGTCAGCTGTCTGTGCTAAGTATCACATTACACAAAGGGTTTCTACTGGGTATCACCCTCAGTGTAATGGATAGGCAGAAATTTCAAACAGAGAAATCAAGAGAGTCCTTGAAAAGGTAGTTAGACAAGATAGGAAGGACTGGAGTTTGAGAATTGAAGATGCTCTGTGGGCAATTAGGACAGCCTTTAAGACACCCTTAGGCATGTCCCCTTATAGGGTAGTTTTTGGAAAGGCTTGCCATCTTCCTGTTGAATTGGAACATAAGTCCTACTGGGCCATTAAAGAGGTGAATTTTGAGTCTGACCTTAGTGGGCAGGAAAGGCTGTTGCAGCTAGTTGAATTAGAGCAACTTAGACTTGAAGCTTATGATAATTCTGTCATATACAAAGAAAAAACAAAAATATGGCATGATTCTCAGTTGAGAAAGAAGGAGTTTCATACTGGTGACAAGGTACTTTTGTTTAACTCAAGACTAAAAATGTTTCCTGGAAAGCTCAAGTCTAAGTGGCTAGGTCCTTTTACAGTTGTCCATGTGTATGATTATGGTGCAGTTGACATTAGAAGTTGTGCTACTGACAAGTGTTTCAAAGTAAATGGGCACAGGTTAAAACTGTTTCATGAGGGACAACAAGAGGAGGTTGTGGACAGCTTGAGGTTGGAAGCTGTGAAGAAACTTGAGAAAGAGTCTGGCCAAGGACTTTAAACAGGGCAGCTACCTGGGAGGCAACCCAGTGTTTTGTTTCTTTTTACTTTGCTTTGTAATAATGGACTTTGTGACTGTGCTTGCAGCATTGAACAGGGAAGCTGGTTCCCTTATGGAACCAGTGATGAACCTCTGTCCCCTCCTTCCTGTAATTTAAGGAAAGTGGGGGAGGGTCTGATGTGCTAGTTAGGAGGTGTGATTTGGTGATTGTGTGATTGGCAGGCCTGACCAGACCAATTGCACTGAGGACAGTGCCATACCTTAAGTGTGGGGGGGTAGACTTGGTTGGTTTTAGGTTGTAAGCTTAACCCCATTCCCTCTAGACACAGTAGGTTGCATGCTCCTTTTAACCTTCAGTGATGTGTGTGCTTCTTTCGGGATTTGAGATTAAACCAAACCATCAATCATGGTCTCCAATTCTCAGCTAAGTTGTGGAGGACCAAGTATAGGAAGTGTTGGGAAAAATATCATAGATTTTGATGATGATGTATTTAGAATGTAATAGGGACTTTAGGTCGCCCCCAATATTCAATATAATTTTTTCTTTTTAGAAATATTGTTAAAACCAAGTTCTTGAGATTTCCAATAAGGTTATGATATTTCTTTAAGCGTTTTGATGCCTGAAGACTTAATCAAATTCAGTGATATGGAAATTGGATATCTTAATCGAAAATGCTAGAGACAAGTAAGGATTTCTCAACCAGATGAAAATCCTCTGATCTGGAAGACTACATAAGAACCGGATGTCTCACTACAACCCGCTAAAGGCTAAGTTACCCAAATCGGAAGACTAACGCGGATCTCTTTCTCACCCGAAAGTCTGAGAATGACTCCTCCGGATTTGTCAGCTAAGAACCGGATGCCTCAAGGAAGACCGGAATTCTCAAAGAGCGGACAAGTAAGAAAAGACTTAGAAGATTATCTAAGTCTTGAATGAAGAAATTCTACCCGTTAGTAAGGAAAAATCAATCTCTTGATTTTCAACGGCTAGATTGAAGATAATTATGCTGATTCAAGAACAAATGACTCGAAGAAAAAGTCTGATCCTCTAAGAATTGAAGAACCTATCCAGAATTCCTAAACAAGCACTAGAAGACAAACAGAGTAAAGTTCTACAGTCCAGAATACTCGAACAGCAGCTAGAAGACGGACTCTATGGAAAAAGGAATCTCTCCTTTAAACAAATGGGTATGTCCAAACACCCATTCCAATGAGGAATCTTCAAATCACAATCTTCATTCAAAATTGAAGCCAACAAATGCAACGGATAGTCTATTATGATTCAACGAATATATTATCCAATCCAGCTATAAATAGCATCCTTGGAAGACTGATATCAAATACACAGATATAAAAGCAGATACAACAACACAACAAAGCCATCTCATTCACAGTTAGCACAAAAAAAGGCTTGATAAAGAGAGATTTCTAAACTCCTTATCCAGAAGCAAACTTCTCCTCCTTCCAAAGAGCTATAGTGTAAACACTTGAAGGTTTCCTTGCCTCAAGCACCACACCACGTTGAAGGATATTACTTTTGATCAAACTTATTGATTAAAAGTGGGTAGGTCAACTCTCTTACAAGTTGATCTTGCAAGTCCTATTGTTCGGACCTTGCAGTTGTTGAAGAAGCTTGACCTTCGAAGGAACAACAAAGCCAGCACGAGTGCAGTAGCAACATTGGTCTTGTGAAGATATACCGTGCAGAAATTCACACAAGTGTAATTGTTGGTTCATTATTCAACAACCAACTACATAGTGGATTTTGAGGACGTAGAAGGATTACCCCACCTTCGAACCTCGTTAAATTTTGCGTGTCTCTCTCTCTTATCTTTATTCTTACTTGCAATTATATTAACCGTGAAAACTAACCTATCCATATTGATTACTGCTCACTCTACCCACCAAATTCCGCACACAATCTAAAGTTCACAAGGACTCTAGATTAACACTCATTTTCACGTTTTCAAAAGAAACGAAAAAGATTTTAAATCTGTAACAAAGTCTATTCACCCCCCCCCTCTAGACTTTGTATTTCACCACTTTGGGACCACCAATTGGTATCAGAGCAAACTTCTCACTATCTATGTTTAGATTAACGAGAAGCGATCATAATGGTGAACAATATGGATCACGGTTTGCCCAAGTTTTCTCTCTTAGGTTATGATGATTGGAAGATCATGATGGAAGCACATCTCTATGCTCTACATGACTGCATGTGGATGGTGCTTGAGGATGGACCCTTGAAAATCTAAATGGAGAATCCTGAGAGGAATCCAGCAACTCCTGATGTAATCCAGTACATTCCAAAGCCCAAGGAAAAACGGGATGATAGAGATTGTAAAAAGCACAATCTGGACAACGTCGCCAAAGCAGCCATCTTCAAGACACTTGATCCCATCACCTTCTCCAAAATCAAGCATCTCAAGATTGCCATGGAAATATGGCAAGGTCTTGGGAAGCTATGTGAGGGATCAGAGGACTTGAGAAAGCAGAAGATAGAAGTCCTACTTGAGAAGTTCAAAGGCTTCAAAATGCTTCCCGGAGAATCATTTGATATGTTGGATGAAAGGTTCCACAAAATCTTGAATGATCTTGCCTCACTTAACCACGTTCTTTCTCCCAAAGAAAAGAATTTAAGGTTGCTGAGATCACTCCCAACTGAGTGGTACACCAAAGCCACAGCCATGGAAGAAGAAAGAAATCTGGAGAACTACACTGTCCAAGGTCTTCTTGATGAGCTCAGAACCTATGAGCACGAGCTGAAGAAGAAGAAGGAAGAACAAGTCACTCCCTTCCCCACGGCACTGATGACAGCTCCAAGAGTACCATCAAGTGAAGGGACATGCCCAAGGAACTGTGACACACCTTCCTCCAGTCAGCCGTCAAGTTCAAAAATGGAGAACTACGATGAGGAATTTGCCATGATGGTCAAGCAATTCCGGAAGTTCAAAAAGTTCTTCAAGAAAGCTGACTCAGTCAGAAGGCCATCCAAGGGAAAGCCACAGGTAAGTGACTCTCCTCCTGAATCTTATTTGTGTTACAAATGCAGGAAGCCTGGCCACTGGAAGTCAGCATGCCCGTACCCAAAAGTGGAGAAGTACAGAGAAAGAGAAAGGATCGAGAAGAAAAAGAAGGCAATGGTTGCTGCTGAAAGTGACGAGTCATCCAGCTCAAGCTCGGATGAAGAAGCTCTCATCTGCATGGAGCGCAGAGCTGAAAAGTCCAACCATGAGGATAGGTGGACTATGTCAGAAGATGACACTCTCTGCCTAATGGCCAAAGATGATGCTCATCAAGAGGTAACCTCACAAACCTCCTGCTCATCTTCTTATAGCACACCAACTTCTGAAAATCTTTTTGACCAGTTCAAAAAGATGATGAAAGACTTTGAGGAGATAAATCTCAAACACACATCCTTAACAGAAGAGAACAAACTATTGAGTGAAGAAAATCTCAAGTTGACTGAAAGTCGGAAAAGTCAACTGAATGAGATCACTCAACTCAAGACTGAAAATGAATCTCTCTCTGAAAAGATGAAATCCCTTAACAAAGAGCTAGGGATACTCAAGTCCCAAGAAGCAGTGAACAAGCTGCTTGAAACGATCAAACATAAGGGTCGCAAAGGACTTGGGTTTGACTCCTCTAGTTCTAAAAGGAAAGGGAAGACAACTTTCATCCCTCCTAAACCTACTGCCAAACCTAATAAGCAGAAAGGGAAGGAAAAGGAAAAACCAACAGAAGTTCCCAAAAAGGTAGTCCCTCCTAAGAACTATAGGAAGCTGGACAGACCTCAAAAAGGAAATAATTTCAGAAGAAAACCTTCTAACCCCCATTATACACGAGGCTATACTCATTATGGGGTAGACAGGAGTTTTCCAAGAAATTCTGAGTGGAGAACTATACCAAGATATAGTCACCCTCCACCCCAGAAGCTATTTGTGCCACCTAAGTATGCTTATAACCGACACAGGACACACTATGCACAACCTAGACAAAACTATAGTTCTTATCAACCTAGGTTTGCTAGGAGGAAACAGGAAATAGCACCTCCTGCACGTAGGAAGTTTTATGCCTAATCCGTCCAGGTTTACAACCCCTTCCGAACTAAAGTATTAACTTGGTAATCGTATAATTTAAAACATTTCAAATAACTTTATTCATCATAAATGAAATTCCAAACATAATTGTAGTAAATACGGAGTGTTTAATGCGGAAGCGATTTTTAAACATGATTCATAATAACATAATCATTTATTTTCTCAATAAATCCACCACGAATGTCTCGCCCCTTCCGCTGCCAAGAACATGCCATTCACTCATTCTGTCTACCTGCGTGTAGCAAATAAAACATACTACACGCTCAGCGATGAAGCTGAGTAAGCATATCTAAAGCGTCGAACATCCAAATAAATCGAATCTCAATTCATAATCAACCATTTGATATCATGCGCACAATATATGATTCAAACATTCATGATATTCTCAATATTTTATTCCAAGTCATTTGATATTCAATATCTCAACCATGCTCTTAAATTATTCTTAATCTAAGGCCAAATCATTTTATAACAAGCTCTTAGCTATTCCTAGTCTAAGGCTGTAACGCCCCAAAATATACCCTAAAATTTATTAAATTAAATATTCAATTAAACAAAATTTGTTTTGATTAAAATAAATTGTTGTTGGGCTTTGGGCTGAAATAAAATATATATTGATATCCAATAAACATAATTGGGATAAATCTCATAGAGATAAATCCAACATGTTGATTTATTGTGTGATCCAAATTAAGAATAAATGAAGAAATTGTTTATAATGTGAACCTTGAAATGATTTATTGAAATAAATCATGGAAATAAATAATATGAATTAAATGTGAGAACCTTTTTGAATAAAGGTCAATGAAACCAATTTTGACTCTGTCAAAGTCAACCAACCAAAAATATGATGTCGGAAAAAGTATAACGAATAAATATAAAAATTATATCGTTAGATAGAGTTTAACTATCTGATCGCAACGGTGCAATCGGATTTCAATTCGGAGAAAGTTGGACCAAAAAGTGTTCCCCGACTGGGACCAAATTAGTCCCAATCAGGGACTTGCGTTTGGAATGGAAGAAATATCGCAGCCCCCTCCACTGAGACGCCGAAACAGGAACGGATACATCATCACCTTGGCCTCTTCCTCCATTCTTTTACTATATAAGAAACCCAACTTCACCATTTCTTCACCATTCTTCATCAAATTCATTCTGAGTGATAGCCTTGAGTGTGGAGAACGCAGTGGTGCTGTCAATTTGGTGAGAGGTCGCCGGAACAAGACGTGGTGTTCGCCGGAAGTTTCACCGGAAAATATTCAAAACCTTCATTTACCTTCGAGGTAAGCCCGTAGATATATCTAGTGATTAGAATGTTCGTATAGATCGTTTTTACGTTCATAAACGGTCATTTGGTTGAGTTTTATGTTTGACATGTTTGAAGAACCAAGAATCATAAACCAAGAAATTGTTGTTAAAACTACAAATTAATGACTCTAAATTGATCTGTGAACATTGTGGAACATTCTTATATAATTTAATTGAAGTTTGGTAATTAAAAATGATAATGTTAAAAATTGAACAGAGGAAGAAGATGATGAACAGTGGCCGAAAATAGATTATTTCCTTCCTAATAATCGATTAAAAATTTGTTCAGATAGTGAGTATATTTAAAAATATTAATAATCGATTATTTTAATCATAAAAATCGATTTAAAGTTATTAATCGATTATTTTAATTACAAAAATCGATTATTATGAATTAATTGATTATTTAAATTGTAAAAATCGATTATTATGAATTAATGGATTATTTAAATTGTAAAAATCGATTTTTTATGAATTAATCGATTATTTATATTGTAAAAATCGATTAAAATTAATTAATTGATTATTTAAATTGTAAAAATCGATTTTTAGTAATTAATGGATTATTTAAAATATAAAAATAGATTTTTAGCAATTAATTGATTATTTAAAATATAAAAATCGATTTTTAGCAATTAATTGATTATTTAAAATATAAAAATCGATTTTTAGCAATTAATTGATTATTTAAAATATAAAAATCGATTTTTAGCTATTAATGGATTATTTTAAATATAAAAATATATTTTTAGGTATTAATTGATTATTTTTAAAAATTAAAATCGATTTTTCTTAAGTCGAGATCCTGTTCCGAAAATATTCGGAAAATATATGCTCTAAAATCCACCAATTGATTATGATCATTGGAAAAATGATTTACCATAATAAAAATGATGTTTTTAACAAATAAAAATGTTATGTGATGCATGACGGTAAGTTAGGGTGTTAACACTCGAAGCTAGGCCGCTAATTATTATTGAATATTATGTTGATTGATGATTATGGTAATGATTATTGATTGATTATTATGATGATTGAATCTTGATGAATATTCTGATTAAAAATGATAATTGTGAATGATTAAATCATAATGAATATATTGATGATTGTGAAAATAAAATGTATTGTTAAGGGTATCTAGAAGACCTGTAAGATATACCCATATTAATGTTGATTTGAAAGGTATCTAGAAGACCTCTAAGATATACCTATTTAAGTTAGGCCTTGCGGGTATGAACTCCGGTGGCTAGGGTTAAAACGTACGTACGGGATCCAAGAACCAAACTTGAGTCTACTCGTTTGGGGGTACCACCCACCCAACAGTGAACACTACGCTGTCGGTTTTTGGTTGGCCTTAAGTGAAGGTAAATTTAAGATTTTCAAAACCCTTTTATCTTAAACTAGGCCTAGCTTAAGGATTATTTAGGAATATTTTATACTGGAATATAGTTTAATTATTTAAACTAGAATTTGTTTAAGGGTTGACAAATATTAAAGTGATTGGCCTTAGACTAAGAATAGTTTAAGGATATTGTTGAATGTTGAATATTGAATATTGAATATTGAATATGAGTAAATATTGAATGATGAATATTGAATTGAATATTGCAATTATTATGAATGACTGATGAACATTGAATGTGAATATAAATGTTGAATAATGCTGGATGAATAATTTTTAATAATTATTGGTTATCTGAACTGAACATTATGTGCATGATATCAAATGATTTGATTATGAATTTAGATTCAGTTTATATGGATGTTCGATGCATTAGATATGCTTACTCAGCTTCAACGCTGAGCGTGTAGTATGTTTTATTTGCTACACGCAGGTTAATGAAGTGACGTGATCCTGGAGGCAGACGGAGGCGAGATTGTCGGAATGGATGTTATGGTTTTGAATTAAAGAACATAAATAAATTATGTTTGTGATTATGATTGTTAAGCTTCCGCAATATTGAAAACTCCGTACTTTTATATTATGAAAAATATTATTGTGATAAATAAAAGTGTTTGAAATGTTTTAAATTTTTACGATTACCAAGTTAATACTTTAATCTGAAAGGGGCTGCAGACCTGGACAGCTTAGGGTGTTACAAAGGCAACATTTCTAACCAGGCCCTTAAACTATAAATAGTTTAATGCAGAACACAAGAATCGATAATCCACCCTATGAGTCGTGTGGATTACGTACCAACCGAACAATGATTTGTCGGGTGGGTGATATCCGGTCTGGATCCCGTACGTACGTTTTAACCCCAAAATATGAATTGGTCAAGGAGGTATATCTTAGAGTTCTTCTAGATATCCGTAATAATCATCATCATTATACAAGTGGGTATATCTTTAGAGTTATTCTAGATATCCTTAACAACATTATTCATTAATTCATATTCTTAGTTCAACAATCATTTAATAATCCATAATATTCATCAAATGAAGAATCTAATAACAATCAGTGGCCTAGCATCGAGTGTTAACACCCTAGCTTACCGTCATGCATCACATAAGATCCATTTTAGTTGTTAAAACACCATCTTTATTCCAAGAAATCATCCTTTTAATAATCATAATGGTTTGGTATCAAAATATAGGATTCCATAACTCAAAAATCATGTTTTCTAAATAAAAATTGATTAACATATGATAGGAAATTCAATTATTAGCAATTAGCTTCATTTTCTTCAATAGTGTAGGGAGACAGTCTACTGTCACTTCTGATAATCTACTGTCTGATTTTCAGAATGGGCTGATAATCGATTATCACACTTTGATAATCGATTATCAAACTTTAGAGAGGGCTGACAGTCGATTATCACATTCTGATAATCGACTGTTGCTCAGCTTTGTTACAAAAATCTGCAGAACGATGAATAATCGATTTTCAAGTTGAAAATCGATTATCCATCGTCTTCTACCTCGAGCCAATTTGTGGAAATGTCACTTTTACTCACCAAACTTCAATTAAAGTATATAAAAAATGTTCTCCAAGGTTCATGGACCATTTTAGCATCATTAATTCATAATTTTAACATCAATTTCATGGTTTATGATTCTTAGTTCTTCAAGTATGTCAAACACAAAACTCAACCAAATGACCATTTATGAACGTAGAAACGACCTATATGAACATTCTAGTCATTAGATATATCTAGGGGCTTACCTCGAAGCTTAATGGAGGTTTTGGAAATTTTCCGGCGAAACTTCCGGCGAGTATTTCTCCCAACTCCAGCGTCTTCACACCAAATTAACAGCACCACAACACTCCTCACACTTTCATGAACATTTAGGAAGAAGAATGAAGAAGAATGGTGAAGAAATGAGAAGGTTGGGTTTTCTTATATAATGAGAAGGAGAGAAGAAGAAGAAGAAGGTGACTCTGCGATCGGCGTAGTGGGGAAGGAGGCACCATCTAAACAGTTCCCTGATTGGGACCTATTTTGGTTCCAGTTGGGGTACACTTTTTTGGTCGAACTTTCTCCAAATTGAAATCCGTTTGCACCGTTGCGATCAGACAGTCAAGCTCTATCCAACGATATACTTTTCATAATTATTTGTAATACTTTTTCCGACATCATATTTTTGGGTGTTTGACTTTAACAGAGTCAAAATTGGTTTAATTGACCTTTCTCATAAAAGGTTCTCTCATTTAATTCATATCAATTATTCTCATGATTTATTTCAATAACTCATTACAAAGTTCACATCATAATTAATTAATTTATTTATTCTTGATTTGGGTCTGTACTCAGGTTCCCAATCAAGACCAAACAAATAGTCCACATATTGGATTTATCTCGATTAGACTTATCCAGATTTTGATATTGGATATTAAAAAATATTTCATATCGGACCAAAGCCCAATAATAATCAAAACAAATTTGTTTAATCGAATAATTATTTAATAATAATTCTAGGGTATGTTTCGGGGCGTTACATTTCTCTCCCCCTTAAAATAATTTCGTCCTCGAAATTACCTGAGTCATTGGTTGAAGAGATTCGGATATTGCATCCTCATTGACTCTTCGGTTTCCCATGTTGCCTCTTCAGTCAAGTGATTCCTCCATAGCACTTTGACTAAGGGTAAAGATTTGTTTCTCAATTGTTTGACCTCTCGTGCTAAGATTTGTACAGGTTCCTCTTCATAAGTCAATGGTTCGTCAAGAGTTACAATTCCCTCAGTCAAGATATGCGATGGATCGGAACGGTATCTTTTCAACATCGATACATGGAATACGTCATGGATCTTGTTCAATTCTGGTGGAAGTTCTAACCGATATGCTACTGGACCCACACGTTCAGTGATTCGATAGGGTCCAATATATCTCGGACTTAGTTTTCCCTTCCTACCGAAACGTAGCACTTTCTTCCACGGTGAGACTTTCAGAAACACCTTGTCATCAACATTATATTCGATCTCCCGACGTTTTAATTCGGCATAAGATTTCTGTCGATCGGAAGCCACCTGCAATCTTTCTCTGATTAGACGAACCTTCTCTTCAGTTTCGCGAACGAGATCAGGTCCTTCAAGCTTTTGCTCGCTTAATTCTGTCCAGCATACTGGGGTTCTACAGCGTCTCCCATACAAGGCTTCGTACGGGGCCATTTGGATACTCGCTTGATAACTGTTGTTATACGCGAACTCCATTAGCGGTAAGTATTGTTCCCAGTTGCTTCCAAAATTAATTACACATGCTCTCTTCATATCTTCAAGAATTTGAATTGTCCTTTCAGATTGTCCGTCAGTTTGAGGATGAAATGTCGTACTAAAGTTAAGTTTAGTACCTAAGGCTTTCTGCGAACTCTTCCAGAATTGCGATGTGAATCGCGGGCCACGATCAGAAATGATAGACAAAGGTACACCATGTAATCTTACAATCTCACGGATGTACAACTCTGCCAACTTCTTCAAGGACATATCGCGTCGAATAGGAATAAAATGAGATGACTTGGTTAATCGATCAACATTATCCAGACAGCGTCATTTTTCTTAGCTAATAATGGAAGTCCAATCACAAAGTCCATCGTAATTCGTTCCCACTTCCATTCAGGGATAGTAGGTGGATGTAACAACCCACCAGGCACTTGGTGTTCAGCCTTGACTTGTTCACACGTCAGACATCGTGTTGTAAATTCAGAAATTTCCCGCTTCATTGTGGGCCACCAATATGTCTTCTTCAGATCTTGGAACATTTTATTACTACCAGGATGCATAGTATAAGTGGTTTCGTGAGATTCACGCATTAAACGTTCCCTCACTTCGCCACTAGGAACTACCAAGCGATTCCGGTAGAATAAAATTCCATTATTTACTGTGAAATCTTGTCTCTCCCCCTTAGAGACAAGTTCACAAGTCTTCAAACAGTAGTCATCATGTTTTTGTGCAGCATGAATTTCGTTCTCAAGAGTAGGTTGAACTCGGAGTTCTGCTATCATCTTTCGGCTCAATGCGTCAGCAACTACGTTAGCCTTGCAAGGGTGATAGTCAATGTAGCAGTCGTAGTCTTTGATCAATTCCAACCATCTTCTCTGTCTCAGGTTCAATTCTTTTTGAGTTAGCAGGTATTTTAGACTTTTGTGGTCTGTGTGAATATATGTCGTCTCTCTAAAGAGATAATGACGCCATATTTTCAAAGCAAATACAACTGCTGCTAACTCAAGATCGTGAGTAGGATAGTTATATTCGTGAGGTTTCAACTGTCTTGATGCGTATGCCACGACTTTTCCGTCTTGCATGAGTACACATCCCAAGCCATTATGAGATGCGTCACTAAAGATTGTGTAGTCTACACCTGGTTGTGGTTGGGTCAGCACAGGTGCTTCTGTCAGACATTTCTTTAGTTTCTCAAAGCTTTGCTGACATGCATCGGTCCATACAAATTTCACATCTTTTCTCAGAAGTTTGTTAAGTGGAGTTGCGATCGAGGAAAAGCCTTCAACGAATCGTCGATAGTATCCAGCTAATCCAAGAAAGCTTCTCACTTCACGAACATTCCTTGGAACCTTCCACTCGGTGATCGCAGATATTTTACTGGGGTCTACCTTAACACCTTCTTGAGAAATCAGAGTGTGATAATCGATTATCAGCCCACTCTGAACATCAGACAGTAGATTATCAGAAGTGACAGTAGACTGTCTCCCTACACTATTGAAGAAAATGAAGCTAATAGCTAATAATTGAATTTCCTATCATATGTTAATCAATTTTTATTTAGAAAACATGACTTTTGAGTTATGGAATCCTATATTTTGATACCAAACCATTATGATTAATAAAAGGATGATTTCTTGGAATAAAAATGGTGTTTTAACAACTAAAAGGGATCTTATGTGATGCATGACGGTAAGCTAGGGTGTTAACACTCGATGCTAGGCCGCTGATTGTTATTAGATTGTTCATTTGATGAATATTATGGATTTTTTAAATGATTGTTGAACTAAGAATATGAATTAATGAATAATGTTGTTAAGGATATCTAGAAGAACTCTAAAGATATACCCACTTGTATAATGATGATGATTATTAAGGATATCTAGAAGAACTCTAAGATATACCTTCTTGACTAATTCATATTTCGGGGTTAAAACGTACGTACGGGATCCAGACCGGATATCACCCACCCGACAAATCATTGTTCGGTTGGTACGTAATCCACACGACTCATAGGGTGGATTATCGATTCTTGTGTTCTGCATTAAATTATTTATAGTTTAAGGGCCTGGTTAGAAATGTTGCCTTAGACTAGGAATAGCTAAGCGCTTGTTATAAAATGATTTGGCCTTAGATTAAGAATAATTTAAGAGCATGGTTGAGATATTGAATATCAAATGACTTGGAATAAAATATTGAGAATATCATGAATGTTTGAATCATATATTGTGTTCATGATATCAAATGGTTGATTATGAATTGAGATTCGATTTATTTGGATGTTCGACGCTTTAGATATGCTTTCTCAGCTTCATCGCTGAGCGTGTAGTATGTTTTATTTGCTACACGCAGGTAGACAGAATGAGTGAATGGCATGTTCTTGGCAGCGGAAGGGGCGAGACAATCGTGGTGGATTTATTGAGAAAATAAATGATTATGTTATTATGAATCATGTTTAAAAATTGCTTCCGCATTAAACACTCCGTATTTACTACAATTATGTTTGGAATTTCATTTATGATGAATAAAGTTATTTGAAATGTTTTAAATTATACGATTACCAAGTTAATACTTTAGTTCGGAAGGGGTTGTAAACCTGGACGGATTAGGGTGTTACACTAGATATATCTAATGACTAGAATGTTCATATAGGCCGTTTCTACGTTCATAAATGGTCATTTGGTTGAGTTTTGTGTTTGACATACCTGAAGAACTAAGAATCATAAACCATGAAATTGATGTTAAAATTATGAATTAATGATGCTAAAATGATCCATGAACCTTGGAGAACATTTTTATATACTTTAATTGAAGTTTGGTGAGTAAAAGTGACATTTCCACAAGTTGGCTCGAGGTAGAAGACGATGGATAATCGATTATCAACTTGAAAATCGATTATTCATCGTTCTGCAGATTTTTGTAACAAAGCTGAGCAACAGTCGATTATCAGAATGTGATAATCGACTGTCAGCCCTCTCTGAAGTTTGATAATCGATTATCAGAGTGTGATAATCGATTATCAGCCCATTTTGAACATCAGACAGTAGATTATCAGAAGTGACCGTAGACTGTCTCCCTACACTATTGAAGAAAATGAAGCTAATAGCTAATAATTGAATTTCCTATCATATGTTAATCAATTTTTATTTAGAAAACATGATTTTTGAGTTATGGAATCCTATATTTTGATACCAAACCATTATGATTAATAAAAGGATTATTTCTTGGAATAAAGATGGTGTTTTAACAACTAAAAGGGATCTTATGTGATGCATGACGGTAAGCTAGGGTGTTAACACTCGATGCTAGGCCGTTGATTGTTATTAGATTGTTCATTTGATGAATATTATGGATTATTAAATGATTGTTGAACTAAGAATATGAATTAATGAATAATGTTGTTAAGGATATCTAGAAGAACTCTAAAGATATACCCACTTGTATAATGATGATGATTATTAAGGATATCTAGAAGAACTCTAAGATATACCTCCTTGACCAATTCATATTTCGGGGTTAAAACGTACGTACGGGATCCAGACCGGATATCACCCACCCGACAAATCATTGTTCGGTTGGTACGTAATCCACACGACTCATAGGGTGGATTATCGATTCTCGTGTTCTGCATTAAACTATTTATAGTTTAAGGGCCTGGTTAGAATTACTGCCTTAGACTAGGAATAGCTAAGAGCTGAATATAAAATGATGTGGCCTTAGATTAAGAATAATTTAAGAGCATTATTGATATATATTGAATATCAAATGACTTGGAATAAAATATTGAAAATATTTTGAATGTTTGAACCATATATTGTGTGCATGATATCAAATGGTTGGCTATGAATTGAGATTCAATTTATGTGGATGTTCAACGTTTTAGATATGCTTACTCAGCTTCACCGCTGAGCGTGTAGCGTGTTTTATTTGCTACACGCAGGTAAACAGAAAGTTTAATGTGATCCTGGCGGCAGATGGGGCGAGATTGTCAGGATGGATGTGACAAGTTTTGAAATAATTTATGATATGTCAATATTAAATTCGCTTCCGCAATATTGTTAAATACTCCGTACTGTATATGTTATGAAAAATATTATTGGGATTAATAAAGTGTGTTTGAAAAGTTTTAAATTTTACGATTACCAAGTTAAATACTTTAGTCCGAATGGGGTTGCAGACCTGGACGGATTAGGGTGTTACACATCTGAACACTTTTGATGAAAAATCAGATGAAGCCATCTTCCTTGGATACTCTATGATGAGCAAGGCATTCAGAGTTTTCAACAAAAGAACCATGATCACGGAAGAGTCAATACATGTTATTTTTGATGAAAAACATGTGGTTGACAAGCCGTCAAAGCATGACCATGAGGTTCTGGATCTATCAGACAAGGATGAAGAAGTCAATGAAGGAGATAGAATGAAGCCCACTGAGTTCATTCCATTCAAAAGTCTGCCTCTGAAGACTTCACAAAGAAATCCGGATTTAGACAGTGCTGAGCCCTCCGAAAATTTTGGCTAGCCTTCCAATATTCCGGATCTCTCAAACGGCGATAATTCCAGAAATGGCGACCCAGTGCGAATCCATCCGGAAACACCAACAACTTCTGTTCTTCAACCAGAAGCTGGACTAAATCAACCAGTCAATCCCAATCAACACAATCTTCGTTGGTTGAGGAATCATCCTCCTGAACAGATCATCAGAGATATTCAATCTGGTGTTCGCACAAGGAGTGCCCAACAGAATCTAGAAGCTATGCTTTCTTGTTTCATCTCACAAGTAGAACCAAAGAATATTGAAGAAGTTCTAGCTGATTCTGATTGGATCAATGCAATGCAAGAAGAACTCAACCAGTTTTCCAGAAATGATGTCTGGAAACTTGGTCCCAGAGCTACTCATCAACATGTCATTGGAACAAAGTGGGTCTTCCGGAACAAGATGGATGAAAACGGCGTTGTTGTCAGAAATAAGGCCCGGTTAGTTGCAAAAGGATATTGTCAAGAAGAAGGTATAGATTTTGATGAAACCTTCGCTCCTGTTGCTAGACTTGAAGCTATAAGGTTGTTTCTAGCCTTTGCTGCTCATAAGGACTTCAAAGTCTATCAAATGGACGTCAAAAGCGCATTTCTCAACGGAAACCTAGAGGAAGAAGTGTATGTAGAACAACCTCCAGGATTTGAGTTACACACTAAGGGAGATCAAGTGTATAGACTCAAAAAGGCGCTGTATGGACTCAAACAAGCACCAAGAGCTTGGTATGATACATTGTCTCAATTTCTTATAGACAATGGATTTACCAAAGGAGTAATTGACAAGACATTGTTCATACTACGAGATGGAGAAGATCTCCTATTAGTTCAGATCTATGTGGACGACATCATATTTGGCTCAACTAAGGAAGATCTATGCACCAAGTTCTCAACCCTCATGCAAGGAAAATTTGAGATGAGCATGATGGGGGAACTCAACTACTTCCTTGGCCTTCAAATCAAACAGAAAAGTGAAGGCACTCTCATCAAACAAACTAAGTATACAAGGGATCTTATCAAGAAGTTTAAAGTTGATCAGAAATCATCCGTTTGTGTCCCCATGAATACATCCACCAAGCTTGATATGGATATAGATGGAAAGGATGTAGATCAAACTCTCTACAGAGGAATTGTCGGATCTCTACTTTACCTTACTGCAAGCCGTCCAGATATCTCATATGCAGTAGGAGTTTGTGCCAGATTCCAGTCAAAGCCAAAGGAAAGTCATCTGATAGCAGCTAAAAGGATTCTTAGATACCTCAAAGGAACTCAGAACATGGGTTTGTGGTATGCTAAGAGCAATTCATTTAAGTTAGTGGGATACTCATATTCTGACTTTGCCGGATGCAAAGTTGACCGGAAAAGTACATCTGGTACTTGTCAATTCATTAGTGGAAATCTTGTTTCTTGGTTCAGTAAGAAACAAAACTCCATTTCTACATCAACAGCAAAAGCAGAGTACATTGCAGCTGGTAGTTGTTGTGCTCAAGTTTTGTGGCTAAAGCAACAACTACTGGACTATGGAGTCAAGACAAAGGAAGTGACAATCTTTTGTGACAATCAAAGTGCCATAGCCATCTCTCAAAACCCAGTGCATCATTCTCGCACTAAGCACATTGATGTCAAGCATCAATTCATCAGAGATCATGTGGAAAAGAAAGATATCAAAATTGAGTATATGTCAACTGAAGAACAACTAGAGGATATCTTCACCAAACCACTAAGTGAAGCCAAGTTTTCCGATTTGCTTCACAAAATTGGTCTAATTCAATTAGACTGAGTGTGGTGCACGTGGCAGTTCATTTTCCACGTCTGTCAAAATGATGGGTGGGGACGTGGCCTTGGGAACAGTTAAAAACCCAATCGCCACTAGCCGCATAAATCACCCACATTAAACCCAATCGTCACTATAATCAGACCTCAACTGCCCACTCAGCACACTCAAATCTTTCATCGCCTTCTTCACGAGAATCTTCTGATAAAATTCTCAAGAACCCTAATTTCTTCAGATCTTCTAAATTTTCTGAGAAAATGAAGGTTGTCGGTGCAAATGTTCACTTCCAGAAGTTAGAAGCCAAGTGCTCATCACCAACATTCTTTCAAAGCTATCTGCAAATGATAGCCGCTCAAGAAGTCTCCGAATTTCTTCAAATGGAGATTCGCCTCAAATTCGAGGAAGAAGTTCTTGAATTCTACAGAAATGGAGAGTTCAAAACTACTCATTCAAAGAAGAACCCACAGAAGACGTTTCCAGTCATCAAGTCCACTGTTGGAGGTACAAAAGTGAAGCTTTCACAAATGAAATTGGGAGAAAAGCTTCGCCTTCCCAATCCTGGAGTTGAAGTTGGGAAATTTCCAGTCAAAAATCTGGACTGGAACATCATTGGAATCTCTGGGCAAGTTCCTTCTGGCCCAGCGAAGAAAGCAGATCTAAACAACGATTACAAGTTGGTTTTGGAACTGGTCATCGCTTTCCTCGAATGTGGAAGTGGAGGTCATGCCGATGACATCACCCAGGAGAGAGCCTTCATCATCAATTCTCTCATTACCAAAACTAAGGTAAACTGGGCTGCACACTTTTTCAAATCCATTTCAAAACATCTAGGAAAGCACAATAAGAAGTATCTCTGTCAAGGTCTGTATGTTGGACATATTTTGGAATCTATGGGCGCTGCAATTAAAGGGAAAAAGTATGAAGCCAGATACTGGCTATACTACTTATCCTCCAAAGGAGAAAACAGAGCTAGTGCTAGTGCCACTACAGAAGAAAGCTCATCAGACAATGTTCCACTCATCAATTTCACAAAGACTACCAAGAGAAAGCATGTGGTGTCTCCTTGTCCCAGTGATGAAGCACCACAGAATCTTGCTCCAATAAATCTTGAAGAAGAAGAAGAATCCTCTGACCAAGGAGAACTTCAAAGGAAGAAGAAGAGGAAGATCAACTCCCCATCAACATCTGGAAATGTCAATCCGGATGAGTTGAAGGAGAAGGAACCTGTTGAGGAAACCTCTGCTCAAAACCGGAGCCCTCAACAACTTGAAGAAGAAATTCCTCAAGTCCAAAGCCTTCCAACCTCATCAACTCAACCTCAAAGAGATGATGCAGATAACCAATTCTGGTAGCTCTACTATGGTTGGAAAGCCTGGAAAGTTGGAAATTCAGCAGAGCAACTGTTGAATTGGGACCAACAACTGAAGAATGAGAAGATCATCAAAAAGTGCTTAGGAATACCAGTCAACCACAACTGTGAACAAATTTTGGATGACTACTGGGTATGGCAAAGGAATTCTGAAGACTTGCATCTGGAATACCTGGCCAACACACCAGTTTCTGACTTTGAAGCAGATGATGAAGATCTTGCAGTCTTCAAGTCAATCTTCTCAAAAGACACAGAAGATCAAGTGGTTTTCACTTCTGAAGCACAAGTTGTTTTGGAAGCAGCAACTGAAGATTTCCAAACACTTCCGGAAACCTCACATGTTTCTGAAATGGTTCTAACTGAAGTTGTAGAAGAGAAGGCAACCTCACCCCCACAAGAACAGAACCAGGAAACAGCAGAAGAAGAAGAATTTCAGCCACTAATCCGATCTCAAGTTTTGGAGATTCTCACCACTCCTTGTGAGATCTCCAATCCTACTGAAATTGAGATCTCGGAGAAGTCAGCAGAAATTCCGGAATAGTCAGCTCTTCCAGAAACAATGGAGCAAGCTGTTGAAGCACAAAGGAATTCTGGAGAAGCTGAAAAGGAAACTCAAATGGCAGAACTAGAGGTCTCTCAAACTCCAGTAGCCATTTTTGAAGAAGAGAATACAGCTGAAGAAAGAGACTCCCTCTCTAGGGATATATCAAATTTTGCACTTGATGAAGCAGAAGGAGAGTCTGAAAGAACACTGAAGGTTACTGATGAAGAAGATGTACAAGAAGATGCTGAATCTCTTCCTCTGCAACTCTTCCAAAGAACACCACCATCTCATCAGGTAACCAATTTTCATTTCCATAGCTCTTCCACCCCCACTCTTCCGGATGAAATACCGGAAATCTGGACAAAGAAGGTCCAAGGGCTGATTGAATCAGCCCTAGCATCTCAACATGCCTCCTTTAGGCAAGAGATAGAGCAAATGGAAGTCAGGCACACCCAACTGATAGAGAAATCTGAAGGAAAACACAGCGCAGATCTCAAAGAAATAAGCAAATCAGTGCAGAAGACTCTGGAGATTATCTCTCTATTGAGTGAAACTGTGAGCAACACGATGGAAATATATGCCTCTGACAGTCAACTTCAACTCAAAGAGATCAACAAAGTCAAAGAGCAAATAGCGAGTGTCACAGTTAGTCTCCAAAAACAGATGTCCCTTCTCCAAATGGACATCAGATCAGCCCTAGCAGTAGCTTCTGCAAATCAGGTAGTGACCAAAGATTACTTGAAGGTGATCATTGATAATCAAAAGGAAGCATACAAGCTGTTCAGACTTATTGGCGCAAATTCTGGAAACCGCAAGATGGAAGTAATTCTCCAAGAACACAGTCCATCTCCAATACCACAGCTCCCTATTGCAGTCAAAGAAGGAGAAGTATCTTATATTCCTTCTCATCTGAACTTGACAAATCTAATCCTTGAAGCACAGCAAAGAAATCCGGAAAACTCAGCACAGCTCCTATCCAGCTCAGGACTGGATGGAACAAAATTTATAGGTACAGTTGTTGACCACTTCTCAAATGATGCTCAATCTGAAGAAAGAAGTGAAAATTTAAGGCGCATCAAAGAACTGTGTGGGAACATGAGGGGCATCAGTGAGGTTTCCGGATCTTCAAAGCGCAAGAGAAACTGAAGGTTCTTTTCATCAAAACAGGGGGAAAGTATGTGAGAACACTAATGTGTTTTGATGCAAACACCTTCTTGTTTAAATATTGCTTGATTGGTTTAAACATTGCAATATTGCTTCAACAATTTTCTTAATTATGCTTGACTATACTTATCTCAAATATGATTCTGAGAATTTTTTGTGAAGCGCATACATTCAGGGGGAATGTATTTCAGGGGGAACTTAACTAGTTTTTGGCTAACAATTGTTTTTGACAATGAATTATTGATAAGCTCAAAGCAATGGAAGACGGATATCTCAGTTTTGGTACTAAAATTGGAAATCTCCGGTTCAGGTACTTTACAAAATCTGCCTTCTTAAACTAAGCTTCAGTCCTTAATTCATTTCCAACAAGCTCTAAAAGTACTGGTCCCTAGGATGTTTAAAATGTACAGGACTTTGGAAAAATACTACCACTTTTCTTTTAAAAATTAATATTCATATTTGTTTTGGTGCTACCTCGTCCTAAGTAGAAATTAGAACTATAGGGAATGAAAAATGATAGTCTTATTTTGGGCCTTGAGAACCCAATAGGAATAATTTCCCTTTAATACGTAGCTTTCTGTTCTTTTTGGGCCACTCTTTTGGGCTTAGCCAAACTAAAACAGTTATGATTCTCAAACCAAACGAAACTGATTTTTAAATTGGAACAGTTTCAACTCATTGGTAATTGGTAAAAGATTCCTTCCACTTTTCAACTTTTTGGAAGTTGAAACTCTTTTACTCTCACCGTTCCACCTACCAAATTAATGAAACCCGTGAACCCTCTCTTCTCCTATTTAAATCAAGATATCTTAATCCATTTCCATCACAAACAACTCTCTCAATATGAAAAGTCCTCAAACTCACTGTCTAAGAAACACACCAAGAAAAATATCCTCAATGGAGAAATTTTTCTTTCTCACCCTCATAGACGGCATTGGAAGAAGCCTATTGAGAAGAAAAGACTTTTAAGGTCTATGGTGAGAATCTCGGCAGTAGAGAAGGTCTATGTTGGAAATCTCGTATTTTTCAGTATTAGACCATACACCTTCTCTGGAACAACACACTCTCTATCTTTCTTCTTATTTTGAGAGATGTGTTGCTTCCAAGATCTTAAATATCCACTTTGGATATTAAAGATCTATCAAACACAACGCCAACCGCTCTGCCAAGCAGAATCTGCTGAAGCTGAAAACGGTCAATGGCGGAAGAGATCACAAAATCTCAAGACAAGACTTGGTTTAGGAATTATTGTAATTTTAATTGTATTTGTTTAAGAGTTTTTGTTAACAAGCTGTATATTATGAGAAACTAAAAGAAAGTTACAAAATTAGTTCTCAGTACAGCGACCGAAACTCTTAAACACTTGTTTGTCATCATCTAAAAGGGGGAAATTGTTGGGAAAAATATCATAGATTTTGATGATGATGTATTTAGAATGTAATAGGGACTTTAGGTCTCCCCCAATATTCAATGTAATTTTTTCTTTTTAGAAATATTGTTAAAACCAAGTTCTTGAGATTTCCAATAAGGTTATGATATTTCTTTAAGAGTTTTGATGCCTGAAGACTTAATCAAATTCAGTGATATGGAAATTGGATATCTTAATCGAAAATGCTAGAGACAAGTAAGGATTTCTCAAGCAGATGAAAATCCTCTAATCCGGAAGACTACATAAGAACCGGATGTCTCGCTACAACCCGCTGAAGGCTAAGTCACCCAAATCGGAAGACTAGCGCGGATCTCTTTCTCACCCGGAAGTCTGAGAATGACTCCTCCGGATTTGTCAGCTAAGAACCGGATGCCTCAAGGAAGACCGGAATTCTCAAAAAGCGGACAAGTAAGAAAAGACTTAGAAGATTATCTAAGTCTTGAATGAAGAAATTCTACCCGTTGGTAAGGAAAAATCAATCTCTTGATTTTCAACGGCTAGATTGAAGATAATTATGCTGATTCAAGAACAAATGACTCGAAGACAAAGTCTGATCCTCTAAGAATTGAAGAACTTATCCAGAATTCCTAAACAAGCTCTAGAAGACAAACAGAGTAAAGTTCTACATTCCAGAATACTCGAACAGCAGCTAGAAGACGGACTCTATGGAAAAAGGAATCTCTCCTTTAAACAAATGGGTATGTCCAAACACCCATTCCAATGAGGAATCTTCAAATCACAATCTTCATTCAAAATTGAAGCCAGCAAATGGAACGGATAGTCTATTATGATTCAACGAATAGATTATCCAATCCAGCTATAAATAGCATCCTTGGAAGACTGATATCAAATACACAGATATAAAAGGAGATACAACAACACAACAAATCCATCTCATTCACAGTTAGCACAAAAAAAAGGCTTGATAAAGAGAGATTTCTAAACTCCTTATCCAGAAGCAAACTTCTCCTCCTTCCAGAGAGCTATAGTGTAAACACTTGAAAGTTTTCTTGCCTCAAGCACCACACCACGATGAAGGATATTACTTTTGATCAAACTTATTGATTAAAAGGGGGTAGGTCAACTCTATTACAAGTTGATCTTGCAAGTCCTATTGTTCGGACCTTGCAGTTGTTAAAGAAGCTTGACCTTCGAAGGAACAACAAAGCCAGCACGAGTGCAGTAGCAACATTGGTCTTGTGAAGATATACCGTGCAGAAATTCACACAAGTGTAATTGTTGGTTCATTATTCAACAACCAACTACATAGTGGATTTTGAGGACGTAGAAGGATTACCCCACCTTCGAACCTCGTTAAAGTTTGCGTGTCTCTCTCTCTTATCTTTATTCTTACTTGCAATTATATTAACCGTGAAAACTAACCTATCCATATTGATTACTGCTCACTCTACCCACCAAATTCCGCACACAATCTAAAGTTCACAAGGACTCTAGATTAACACTCATTTTCACGTTTTCAAAAGAAACGAAAAAGATTTTAAATCTGTAACAAAGTCTATTCACCCCCCCCCCTCTAGACTTTGTATTTCACCACTTTGGGACCACCAGGAAGGGAAATGCTTCTTAGAATGTCTGAATGAATATTGCTTCTGTCTCTTATTCTGGAATGTCTATTTGAGCACTGTACAGCTTTCAAACTCCAAAATTGAGTTGCACTAAAATTCTGGTGCAGAATTTTTTTTTAGTGACTGTTAGCTTGGCTGTTTTGAGTTGGATCCTTAGGTGGTTGGTTGATTTTATTGATTGAGAACACCCTTAAACAGCAACCTTTAGAGTGGAGTCATTAAGTCCTAACCCAAACTGTTTTTTGCTACCTCTCTAGACTCTTAAGCCTGAATGTGTGTGGGAAAAACCTCTTGGACTTAGCATTGGTGGCCCGGCATCTCTGTCCCCTTAAGCAACAGATTCCGAAAGGAAACTAAATGTGTATGGAGCAGAGTTCAATTGGAAGGGAAAACCCCTGTTTTGGGCCGTACTCAATCCCGAAACTCCTACACATTTTTCAGTTTTTCAATTCTCTTTCTCTCGGGTGAGGTCCATAGGATACCTTGATTATCTAAGTCCCGGGCTATCAGGAATGGGCTTGGGGTAGCTTGACCAAATATCTTGTTACATGGGAGTTGGAGAATTGTAGCTTGAGGGTTGAAAAGGGGCAGTTTAGTAACAGTAAGGACAATTGGGACTTTGGCCTCATTCAAAAAAAGGATTGTGGGATCACCTTCTCATGAAAAAGAAGTCAGCTACTCTAGATTCAATTTAAACAGTCAGCATTCCTAAGGGAACTACATCATGTGATTTTGGTGAAATTTGAGTTGGGAAAGTTGAAAATTCTACATTATGTTCATTTGGTCGGACTTTAGAGTAAGAGAATAGAGGAATATACGTACAGAAATGAGATGATGAGCTTTCTATACTTGAATTCTGCAACCTGGCCGAGGACGGCCAAGAAGTAAGTGTGGGGGATTTTGTTAGGATCTTTTATAGTCTTTAAATTCCCTTACATTTACTAATCTTTGGGTCACCATTAGTGAGAATTTGGTTTAATTTAAGATCAAGAAAGAACGTTGACCATCCTAGAGGTTAGAGTGCTATTCTTGTGTTATTTTAGGTCCTTTGGGTTAAATGTTAGAATCGGGCTAGACGACCCGAAGTGAAAATAATCAACCCGGCCCATTAGTTAGTATAAGACTTAGGGAGTTGGTGAGAGAGAGCAGCGACGGGTGAGAGGAGAAAGGAACGAGAGAGAGAGAAGGTGAGATCGAAGGTTCACCGGGAGAAAAAAATTCTGGCGACCAGGCACAATCCGGCGAGTTAGACCTCGCGATCATCATCAACCGTCGCACAATTACCAAGCACTTCTCCTGATCAGGCACTGTAGCCGAACAGGGGAGTCATCACGTTCGCCGGATTTGATCCTCGAATGCTGTCCAGAGGTACTTCGTTGTTTTTGTTTCCAAATTCGAGATACAGTCTTGATATTTGAGGATTGTTTGAATTGTTGATTCATAATTGAATGTGTGATTTCGTGCTATCCAAATCCGAGTCCTGATCTCTTATTTGAACAATATTTCCCTGTGATCATGTGTTTAAATTGTTAATTGATTATCACGATCATGTCCCGAGAGTAATCCCTCTCTTGTCTGGTGGAAATTTAGGATCAGTCTCAGGCATTTGTGATCATTGCTTTGATTTGAGGTTTAGACAATTGTTGAAGGTTGTTTAATCCTGTTTTGTGCTCAGCTTCTCAAAACTGTTGATTGTAGGTCTCATGCCTCAATTATTCAGTCTGAAATTCTTATTTGGGGTCCAACAACTGGCATATAGTGTATTTGGCTGCCCAAGTATATTGTATGTTCAAAAGGTTTTTTATAACTGAATTCATGCTTATGTTAATTTGCATCAGGCTCATCCTGAGGTTATTAACGTAGGTACAGGTCCTTAGGCAGTGCTCATCTCTCTTAAGGACTGATTTTTGAGGTGGAGATTTACCTTCTTGCTGAGAGAGCTAAATCCCCTTTTGTTCAACAACTAGTTTAACTGAGAATCTGATTTTTTACTTTGATCTGAGCAACTGTTCCTAATTCCACCAGATAAGCTTGTTCACTCCACTTGATAACCACAAATCTTTACATGATCTTCTCTCTCCTTCTTTGATCTGTTCTCATTGTTTCTGTTAAAATCTGTTTTCATTACGTAGCATTAGCATCTTATGAACAACCCCCCCCCCCTTGCGTGTGTGTGTGTGTTGTGGAAACTGAGCAATAAATCAAGAGAAGAAATAATAGAAGATAAATCTCCCTGTGGAAGAATGACCCTACTTACCACTTTGCTACCATTTTCATAAGTGTGTAGTAATTGGGGAATAGGTTAATTTGTTGTCACCTGACAAGTGGTTAACAACTTCATCAACCCAAGAGGGGCTGTCTCCTTCCTCTTCATACTCCACAATGGCCATAATCTTCTTATTTGGGCATTCGTTGGCATAATGACCTATTACTTGACAACGGAAGCATTTAGGAGCTCGGGTGTTGGGTAGGTTGGTTTTTGGGGGTGGCGGGTTATTAGAAGTGGGAGGGATGGAGTTGGGGTTAGAGGAGGGGGTTTGGGCCGTGGCATAGGGGGTGGTACGTGGTGTGGTTTGTGTGTTTTTTGAGAAGGGAGGTGGATGGCCAAAAGGGGTTTTGTTTCTCTTAAGTTGAGACTCAACCTTAAGAGCTAGTTTGGAAAGTTCCTCAAAGGTGTCGTAGGTTTGTAACTCCACCACGTTGGAAATTTGGGTGTTAAGCCCAAACAAATAACGGACCAACGTTTGCGAGTCATCTTCTCGGAGGTCACACCTCATCAAAAGCTCTTCAAACTCCTGGCTATAGTCCTCCACTGTCTGGGTGCCTTGCCTTAGTTGTTATAACCGGGCGAAGTTATCCCTCACATATTGTTCGGGTAAGAACTTCTTCATCATCAAGGCACGCATCTTTAGCCATGTCTTTACGGGAGCCTTGCCTTCACGCCTTCTTTTGGTGGAGGTATTGGTCCAACACGTTGATGCATATTTCCGAAGCTTAAGGACAACAAGCTTCACTTTCTTGTCTTCGGGCACGTCTTTGAAATCAAAGACACGCTCAACTGTCTCGAGCCATTCTAGAAACTCATCGGGTTTGTTCTTGGGTTCGTTCTTGCCTTCAAAGGTCGGAAGGTCGACCTTGAAGTCCGTGGCTCCTTTCTCATGAACGCTGCCTCCGGTGTTGGTGTTGGAATCTTCCGTAGGGTGTGTTGTGATATTTTATTTACTCGCAAGTGCACGAACCGTACAAAAGTATAGCAACGCAAATACGAGGTCGATCCCACAGGGACTTGATTATGTGAAGAATTTTATTCTAGATTCAATTGAATATTTCTAATCTAGTTGGACAAAATTTAATATTAAAAAGAAACAACTAAATATGAAAGTGAATAATTTTAAAGAAAACTTAAATTAAACAAAAACTAAAGATTTTACTAACTACTAAAAATTAAGAGATTAAAAATAGGTTTTCAAATACGAGAAAGAACTAGGACTTGGAATCCACTTATATATTCAAATGTAATTTTTACTCAATCATTATTTTTTCCAAACCCAATACGCATGATAATCTCGCAACCAAGTCTCGTTATCATGGAGGATATATCAATTAAGCTCTAAAAAACAATTTCTAAGATATGTTATTTTTCAAAGTTTCAAGAGAAATTCAAATCATTAATTGTATCTCATCAAGAAATCACAACTAATATATGCTCTTTTAACTTGTCAAACAATTATCAGGTTTACTCAAAGCATGAGAAAAAACAGGATTGAACTCATCTAAAAATTAACCCTAATAATCAATTGGAAAAATAGACAATAAACATTTAAGATCAGTATGGAAAAATAAATGATGAGTAAAAATCAAATTGAATATATAAGCTTCATCCTCGCCCTAGCTATGGAGTTTAGCCAAACATAATGTAAAATTCAACAAAATTGATAGTAAAACTTGACATAATTAAAGAAGAAGTGGAGAATTAAACTCTGAAATAGGAGGAAGAAGGGAATCCAAGGCTGTTGAGTCGCTGCTCCAGGACGCCGTCGATGCCGCCGATGGAAGCAGCCGATCAAATCCCTCTGCTCTAGGTCTTCTGCTCTGTTTTTTTCCGTTTCCAGCCTCCTTTCTTTGAGATGCGGCTCTCCTCTTTATATCCATATGTTTGTCTCTTTTTTTTTTAGGTTTCAATTGGGTTGGGTTGAGATGGAATTTGTATAGCAATTAGATAAAAACTTTCACATGGACTTTAAATCTTCAATTCCATTAAAGCTCGGCCCAATTCTCCATCCCTTGAACTTAACATCTATTTTTTATTCCAAAGAGTGTATCTGAAAATACATATAAGAGAAATTAATTTAAACATAGAATAAAATGAAAACTTTACCCAACTTATGATTTTAGTGTAAAAATATAACAAGTAGCCTAAAGAGCCAAATATTTCATTATACCCTTTATTTTCACATAAAATGCATTAAAAATATAATAAAGAACTAAAGTATGACCAAATAAAATGTGACAATTTGTAACGTATCAAATACCCCCACACTTAGTCCTTTGTACGTCCTCGGGCAAAGTAAATACCAAAAATCATAACTCTCTTTTTTTAACATTAGAACTCAAAATAACTTCTCTATCTTATAACAATATAAAGTGATGTATTTGAACACTGATCAGAAATTAATCATATACCAAATAGAATGAACTCTTTAAAATTCAATTTGCTACTTTAAATTTTAAACAATTCTTTCACTTCAAAACTAAGTAGAAATTACTTTTATTCAATGTCAAAACTTTGAATTAATTAAGGTAGTGTTTGGCAACTAGCATTTCATTTCAATTCATGCATTTCAATTCCAAAATTTGAAATCTTGAATTTCAAATGACAAGGGAAGGTGCATGAATTTCAAATTAATTTTTGTTATGAATGAGAAGAATTTGACTCAAATCCAAATTCAAATTTTTAAATTTCCCAAACATGGAATTTGAGCCAAATCCGGATTTGAAATCCAAATCCATATTCCCAAACATACCATAAGGCCATTGAGAATAATTTAAAAGAAATACATAGAGCAGCAAAAAGTGGTTAGAAATCCTAAGGAACCATCAAGTAAAGAAATGCTCAAGAAAATTTATTTTCTTTTCTAAAATCTGGAAACTTCAATTTATTGCTTTTATTTAGTATTTAATTTTTTCCATCGTTTGAGTTGACCCGTGTAGCGAGTCTCAACCAGGCTACCCCAGGCCCATTCCAGATAGCCCAAGACCTAAATAAACAAAGTATTCCGAGGGTTTCAACTCGAGTGCTCAAACAATGTTTTATTCATTTATTTTCTTTTAGATTACTTTTTTTTACCTAGCCATTTATTGCACTTTTTTTTCTTTTTTGGCTCAATGGCGTCGGTTTTTTTCTTATTATTTTAAACTGGTTATGGACGAGATTCTTACGGCCCAAAACGGGGTTTGCTCTTCCAACTTAGGTTTTCTCCATACACAACATCACTTCCTTTTGGGATTCATTGCTTAAGGGGTCAAAGGTGTCGGGCCACCCATTCCAACCTAAGATGGTGTTCCAGTATATATATTATATTCATTTCAGCATCTTGATAATATGTAATTAACCAAAGTTTAGAGAAGAAAAAATATTTTCTTAAGACTAACTTAACTTGAATAGAAACTTAGGATGAAAAAGAGTTAGAAAACTGCTCCATATACTTCTAAATAAATTAGGCACATTGATCTTAACTAAATAAAAGGTAAGAGATTAAATAAAAATAAGTTCTAAATAAATTTGATTTAAAAGATACGTTTTAAATTTTAGAGTAGCAAACTCATTTTTTTAAGAAGCTCAAACATATTTGTTACAATATTAATTTCCATATAATGCCAAAATACAAACACTTAAGTGCTAAAAGATTAAGAAGTAATTATTATGAATTCTAATAAGTTTTTTTTGAAACACGCTTCCAACTATTATAGTTTTCTCTAAAAAAACTTTAAAATTTTTGAATTTGTTTAACCAAATTGTATCTATTATGCAGAATAAAAAATCTACCCAACCCATGTTCCTCTAATATCTAGTATGCATAGTAAAAACATGCAAATAAATTTTAACAAGTATATTCGAAAAAAAAATGCACAACTAAATGTAAGTGTCCCCCCCACACTTAATTCATGCAATGTCCTCAATGCATGTCAAAGTTATAAAATAAAAAAAACCTTTACACATACTAGCTAAAGCTATTTAAAAACATGGAACATGGAATGAGATTAAGGAACGAAAGCATCAACAGCTAAAAAAAAATAGTAAGCAAAATAACTTCCCTAAAAACATTGGGTTGCCTCCCACTAAGCGGTGTTGTTTACTGTCGTTGGCTCGACTTCACGTAGCTCTCCAATAAGTTTATGTCTCCACCTGAGAAACAAATGGCAAGACAAAAAAAATAAAAGGAACAAAAAACTAGGGCAAATAAAATGTATTTTTTTTGGCCGACACTATATACATCCCCATACAAAGGCACCGAACTCTGGGAGGCACTTAAGCCGACTCACTAAGATTTATAAAAATAAAGAAAAAGTGAATAATATAAATAAATTAGTCCTGGTAAACAGGATCTTCAATTGTGATCTCCTCGATCTCTGGAGATTTTAGCTCATGAAAGGGTTTCAATCATTGGCCATTTACCTTAAAAACAGCACCATCCTTGGGATTTTCAATTTCAACAGCCCCATGAGAATAAACAGTGCGAACAATGAAAGGACCAGACCACCGAGATCTCAACTTACCAGGAAACAAATGCAGACGAGTGTTATAAAGTAACACTTTTTGGCCAGGCTCAAAAGATTTCCTGAGAATATTCTGATCATGCACTCTTTTCATTCTTTCTTTGTATGATTTAGCACAATCATAAGCATCATTTCTAATCTCTTCTAGTTCATTAAGTTTCAGTTTCCTCTCAACACCGGCTTGCTCCAAATCAAAGTTTAAAGTTTTAATAGCCCAATATGCTTTATGTTCTAATTCAACAGGAAGATGACATGCTTTTCCATAAACCAAACGATAAGGAGACATGCCAATGGGAGTTCTAAAAGCAGTACGATATGCCCATAATGCATCATCTAATTTTAAAGACCAATCTTTTCTTGAGGAATTAACTGTTTTTTCTAAAATTCTTTTAATTTTCCTATTAGAAATTTCAACTTGACCACTAGTTTGGGGATGATAAGGGGTAGAAATTTTATGCAGAACACCATATCTTTTCATCAAGTACTCAAAAACTCTATTACAAAAATGTTTACCCCCATCGCTGATAATAGCCCGTAGAGTACCAAAGCGTGCAAAAATATTTTCTTTTAAAAATTTAACAACAGTTTTATGATCATTATCCCTACAAGCTTTAGCTTCCACCCACTTGGATACATAATCAACCCCAACAAGAATGTAAAGATTACCAAAAGAATTAGGAAATGGTCCCACAAAGTCTATGCCCCAGACATCAAAAATATCTATGATTAAAATTGGATTTAAGGGCATCATATTTTTCTTATTAATGGTACCTAATCTTTGGCATCTATCACATGATGAACAATATGTATGGCAATCACGAAAAATTGTAGGCCAATAAAAACCACATTGTAGAATTTTGTAAGCTGTTTTCTTAGTACTAAAATGGCCACCACATGCATGATCATGACAAAAAGAAATAATGCTTTGTTGATCACATTCAGGAACGCACCTTCTTATGATCTGGTCAGAGCAATACTTGAATAGGTAGGGATCATCCCAAAAGAAATATATTACCTCAGACAAGAACTTAGACTTATCTTGCTTGCTCCAATTTGTAGGTAACTGCTTTGTGACTAAATAATTCACAATATCAGCAAACCAGGGAGTTCCAGAAACTTGCATTAGTTGCTCATCAGGAAAAGACTCAACAATAGGTAAATCAGTGTCATCAGTATCAATAATCAATCTAGACAAGTGATTAGCTACAACATTTTTAGAGCCCTTTTTGTCTCTAATTTCTAAATCAAACTCTTGTATAAGTACAATCCATCTTATGAGTCTAGACTTAGCATCTTTTTTAGACATCAAGTACTTTAATGCAGAATGATCAGAAAAAACAATAACTTTAGAACCCAAAATGTATGACCTAAATTTTTCCAAAGCAAATACAACAGCTAACATCTCTTTCTCAGTAGTGGAATAATTCAATTGTGCATCATTGAGTTTTCTACTAGCATAATAAATTACATGAGGTAACTTATTAATTCTTTGGCCTAAAACAGCACCAATAGCATAATCAGAAGCATCACACATAATCTCAAAAGGTATAGACCAATCCGGAGGTTGAATAATAGGAGCAGATGTTAACTCCTTTTTTAATGTATTGAAAGCTTGTAGACATGCATCATCAAATATAAAAGGAACATCCTTACCTAAAAGATTACATAGGGGTCTAGAGATTTTACTAAAATCTTTTATAAATCTCCTGTAAAAACCTGCATGGCCCAAAAATGATCTAATTCCCTTGACATTCTTTGGAGGAGGAAGATCAGAAATTAAATCAACTTTTGCTTTATCTACCTCAATTCCATCTTTGGAGATAACATGGCCAAGAACAATGCCTCTTTTAACCATAAAATGACATTTTTCCCAATTTAAAACAAGACTTTTCTCTTTGCATCTTTCTAAAACAAAAGATAAATTTTCTAAACATCTATCAAAAGAAGAGCCAAAGACAGAAAAATCATCCATAAATACCTCAAGGAATTCACCTATCATATCAGAAAAAATACTCACCATACACCTTTGAAAAGCAGCAGGAGCATTGCATAACCCAAAAGGTAAACGACGGTATGCAAACGTACCAAACGGGCATGTGAATGTAGTTTTTTCTTGATCCTCGGGGGCAATGGGAATTTGAAAATAGCCAGAATAACCATCAAGAAAACAATAGTATTCATGACCAGCTAATTTTTCCAACATTTGATCAATAAAAGGGAGAGGGAAGTGATCTTTCCTAGTTGCAGAATTTAACTTACGATAATCAATACACATTCTCCATCTTGTTTGAACTCTAGTTTGAACTAACTCACCATTGTCATTTTTTACTACAGTTATTCCTGATTTCTTAGGTACAACTTGGACAGGACTTACCCAATTACTATCAGAAATAGGATAAACAATTCCTGCATCCAATAATTTTATCACCTCGCTCCTAACTACCTCTTGCATAGTAGGATTCAATCTTCTTTGTGGCTCACGTGTTGGTTTGGCATTTTCCTCTACATGAATTCTATGTAAGACAACCGAGGGACTAATACCCTTAATATCAGCAATTGACCAGCCTATAGCTCCCATATGTTTCTTCAACACACTCACTAATCGCGACTCTTGAGATTTATTTAGATCAGAAGCTATCACAACAGGCAATGTATCATTATCTCCTAAGAAAACATACTTAAGAGTATCGGGCAATGGTTTCAATTCTAATTTAGGAGGTACCACAGAAGAAGGCAATAAAGGATAGGAAGACAATGGGAGTCTTAAAGGTTTAGGCTTCCACTTATCCTCATTCAAAATAGGTGTAGAATCAAGCAAGTGATTTATCTCAGCAATTGAATCATCCATGTCAAAATCAGTTCCAAAATTAACTTAACATGCTTCTAGTGGATCATCACTACTCGAGTGAATAAAAGTATCATTAATAAGACTGTCTAGCACATTTAATTCACATACATCATCATTATCATCATGCATTTGCTTAGTCACATGAAAAATATTCAATTCCACAGTCATATTACCAAAAGAAAGTTTCATAACACCATTCCTACAATTAACTAAGGCATTGGTTGTAGCAAGGAATGGGCGGCCTAGAATAATTTGTGTTTGTGTGGAAGAATCTTGTACGGGCTCAGTTTCTAGAACAACAAAATCAACAGGAAAATAAAAATTCTCTACTTTTATCAAAACATCCTCAATTATTCCCCTAGGAAGTTTTACAGATTTATCTGCAAATTGAAGTGTCATCCTAGTACATTTAAGCTCCCCTAAACCCAATTGCAAATAAACGTGATAAGGCAATAAATTAACACTTGCACCCAAATCTATTAAAGCTCTATTAATTTGATGCTCACCTATTTTGCAAGAGATTGTAGGAGATCCAGGATCTTTTAATTTTAAAGGATATTTATTTTTAATAACTGAGCTTAATTGCTCAGTCAGGAAGGCTTTCTTTGGAACATTTGTTTTCCTCTTTGTTGTTACTAAATCCTTCAAAAACTTTGCATAGGCAGGTACTTGTTTAATAGCATCTAAGAATGGAATATTTATTTGAACTTCTTTAAACATTTCTAAGATATCTCCCGTTTTACTATTATCTTTTGGAGCTAGGAGCCTATGTGGATATGGAGCTTTAGGAATAAATTTACTATTCTCAATTTCAGAACTCTTAGGATTTGACCTTTTAGGTTCTTCAGACTTTTTGTGTTCATCATCTATGGAGTTCTTAGTTCTCTTACTATCTTCATTATCACTTTCAGGTTCCTTCACATTGTTATTAACTTGCTTACCGGATCTAAGAGAGATGACAGATTGCACATTTTCTTGCTTAGAACTCGAACTAGGCTCCTCATTAATAACATACTGACCCTTAGGATTAGGAATGGGTTGACTAGGAAATTTACCTTTTTCTCTTTCTCCTATATGAGTAGCTAACTGACCCATTTGAGTTTATAACTTAGAGATGGCGGTAGTATTTAGGTGGGTGGCATTTTTGATTTCTTGAAGTGCCTGACTCGTAGATTGCATAACTTGAGTTGTGGATTGCATGAACATCTTAACAGTATCCTCTAAAGTTGAGGATTGTGGCTTAGGTAGACCCACTATTTGTGGTGGAATTAGAGGATATGTCTGATTAAAATTGGTTGGTCTAAATTGATTAGAATTTGGCATAGGTGAAAATGCATTATTGGTAGGTGATTGATTTCTCCATGAAAAATTAGGATGATTACGCCAATTAGGATTATAAGTATCACCAAATTGATTAGAGGCAGGCTTACCAAAAGCATTCAACACATTAGCATGCTCAAAAGAATTATCAGAGTAAGAAATCATATGAGGACACATAGAAGCATCATGCATTGTACTCGAACAAACAGCACAAATATCAGATATAATATTTTTAGAAGTGCCGATTGCCTTATTTGTCCCTAGAGCCTTGACTTCTTGTGCGAGATAATCTAATCTAGCCATTATATCCACATTATTACTCACTTCATATAAACCACTTTTTTTATTATTTTGATTTGGCTTTTCCCTAGGATTAGAAAAGTCCCATTATTGAGAACTTTCAGAAAGTGTTTCAAAGAAATTAAAGGCATCATCTTCACCTAAATTTAAAAATCCTCCACCATTCATTGATTCTACCATATTTCTATTAGATTGAGTTAAACCATTATAAAAATATTTCACCAACCTCCAATTCTCAAAACCATGATGAGGACACTTTAACAACAAATCCTTAAATCTTTCCCAAGTCTCATAAAATTTCTCATTTTCATCTTGATAAAAATCAGTTATTTGTCTTCTTAAAGCGTTAGTTCTTGACATAGGGAAAAACTTAGCAAGGAATTTTTTAACCAAAGCATCCCATGTTCTAATAGATTGAGGAGGTAATGAGTTAAGCCAAACTTTTGCCTTATCTTTTAAAGAAAAAGGAAACAATCGCAAGCGTACAGATTCTTCAGAAAAATTTTGAAATTTGAAAGTAGCACAAATTTCTAAAAAATCTTTAACATGCAAATATGGATCCTCATTACTTAAGCCATGAAAATTAGGTAAAAGATTGATTACCTGAGGTTTCAGCTCAAAATGTGTTGCAGTGGTAGCAGGCAAAACGATGCACGAAGGTGGATTTGTTGACATTGGAGAAAACAGTTCTCTCAATGGCTTGGGCTCAACTGCATCAACTTCTTCTGCCATTTTAGGATCTTCTATATCCACGCTAATAAGACGATTTTTGTGATCACGGAGCCAAACTCTCATGCAACAACAAAAACTCTAAAAGGAAGGTCAGCAAACTTTTTTTTATCAACTTTTTATTACTTTTTGTTTTTTTTGTAATTTTTTTTTTTTTTTAGATTTTTTTTTAAAGTTTTTTTTTAAGATTTTTTTTTAAAACAACTAGTAGAAGGAAAACTCAACTACAATCTAGAATTCAAATCTTTTCAAGTCCCCCGCAACGGCGCCAAAAACTTGTTGTGATATTTTATTTACTCGCAAGTGCAGGAACCGTACAAAAGTATAGCAACGCAAATACGAGGTCGATCCCACAGGGACTTGATTATGTGAAGAATTTTATTCTAGATTCAATTGAATATTTCTAATCTAGTTGGACAAAATTTAATATTAAAAAGAAACAACTAAATATGAAAGTGAATAATTTTAAAGAAAACTTAAATTAAACAAAAACTAAAGATTTTACTAACTACTAAAAATTAAGAGATTAAAAATAGGTTTTCAAATACGAGAAAGAACTAGGACTTGGAATCCACTTATATATTCAAATGTAATTTTTACTCAATCATTATTTTTTCCAAACCCAATACGCATGATAATCTCGCAACCAAGTCTCGTTATCATGGAGGATATATCAATTAAGCTCTAAAAAACAATTTCTAAGATATGTTATTTTTCAAAGTTTCAAGAGAAATTCAAATCATTAATTGTATCTCATCAAGAAATCACAACTAATATATGCTCTTTTAACTTGTCAAACAATTATCAGGTTTACTCAAAGCATGAGAAAAAACAGGATTGAACTCATCTAAAAATTAACCCTAATAATCAATTGGAAAAATAGACAATAAACATTTAAGATCAGTATGGAAAAATAAATGATGAGTAAAAATCAAATTGAATATATAAGCTTCATCCTCGCCCTAGCTATGGAGTTTAGCCAAACATAATGTAAAATTCAACAAAATTGATAGTAAAACTTGACATAATTAAAGAAGAAGTGGAGAATTAAACTCTGAAATAGGAGGAAGAAGGGAATCCAAGGCTGTTGAGTCGCTGCTCCAGGACGCCGTCGATGCCGCCGATGGAAGCAGCCGATCAAATCCCTCTGCTCTAGGTCTTCTGCTCTGTTTTTTTCCGTTTCCAACCTCCTTTCTTTGAGATGCGGTTCTCCTGTTTATATCCATCATGTTTGTCTCTCTTTTTTTTAGGTTTCAATTGGGTTGGGTTGAGATGGAATTTGTATAGCAATTGGATAAAAACTTTCACATGGACTTTAAATCTTCAATTCCATTAAAGCTCGGCCCAATTCTCCATCCCTTGAACTTAACATCTATTTTTTATTCCAAAGAGTGTATCTGAAAATACATATAAGAGAAATTAATTTAAACATAGAATAAAATAAAAACTTTACCCAACTTATGATTTTAGTGTAAAAATATAACAAGTAGCCTAAAGAGCCAAATATTTCATTATACCCTTTATTTTCACATAAAATGCATTAAAAATATAATAAAGAACTAAAGTATGACCAAATAAAATGTGACAATTTGTAACGTATCAGGGTGTGTTTCCAGCCCTGTTCTTCATCACTTTCTTCGAGGGTGTCCATCATCTTCAGCTTCATTTTGGTGAGTTGAGCCACTTGTTTTGCTAAGTACTCAACTTGAGCTTTTAGTGCAGCGTTGGAGGCTTGAAGCTCTTCATTGGTGAGGGTTTGGGATTGGTTTAACATGGTGATGAAAAAAATGAGGGGAGGAGGAGTGGTGGTTCTGGCCGAAAAAAGGAAGGGTAAAGAGAAGAGGAAGGGAAGTGTGTTATAGGTCCTTAGAGATGTTCAACAACAAGCTCTGATACCAAATGATATATCCAAGCCTATGTGAAAAAGGGGAAAGGGGGGAGTGGCCGAAATATAGGAGGAGGAAGAGGATTTTAATTTGGGATGGTTTATGGATGTAGAGTTATGGGAAAAGAGGTGGTTGTTTGGTTTGTTTAGGGGAGGGCCGAAACTGGGGGAAAGAATAAGGGGGAAGGGATAAAACCAAGTTGGTCTTAAGAGATATAACACACTCTTATCCTTACTTGGGGTCGTGAGTCTAGAATTCAACTAAGATATTACGCACTTAATTAAATATCTAGAACCTAACACTCACACTTAAGGGAACCAACCTTAAGATATAGAAATTAGGGTTTAAAATAGCAAACACACACAGTGTATTACTAATGAAAATAAGGATTACAAGCTGCTTACAAATGAGGCCCTAGGCCGAAATTTAAACAAGTAAAAAGGGGAAAGAAAATGCTAAGTTCTTTCCTAATTCAAATCACAAACACATTCATTTGCCTTGTCCTTTTGTGGAATGGATTTCAAAGGGTTGTGATGGGTTATGGAGGGATGGGTTTCGGCCATATATGGGTGTAATATGCTATGGGAATAAAGGGTGATATTAATGAGATATGTGGGGGATTTTGAGGGTGATATTTTTGGCTCGTATATGGGGCAAAGAGGGCTGGATAATATGGTGTAATGTGATGTGGGAGATTGGTGGTTGGGGAGGTGATTCATTCGGCCCACTCAAGGGACAAAGGAGAGTGAGTGGTGTAGGTGTTTTTGGCTTGGTTTGGTTGGGGAAGATGTGGTGGTTATAGGGTCAAAAGTGTAGGAAATTCCCTTGTTGTTTTGTGCCTTGGAATTCGGCACCTATAGAGGACAAGGGAGGGCCACAAGTTGTTGGATGTTGGGTGAAGGAAAGGGGCTGTTTTGGCTTGGTGTGTTTTGGCCAGGCTAGGGGAAAAGAAAGGGGAAAGACTTATGATTTTAGGGAGAAAGGTGTAATATTGATGAGGTGAACTAAGTAGGGTCATATGGTGGGTTGGTTTTCGGTCAAAGGAG
This sequence comes from Cuscuta australis, assembly GCA_003260385.1. Classification (NCBI taxonomy): domain Eukaryota; kingdom Viridiplantae; phylum Streptophyta; class Magnoliopsida; order Solanales; family Convolvulaceae; genus Cuscuta; species Cuscuta australis. The sequence goes on from NQVE01000218.1 coordinate 104,587, forward strand.
AGAAAAATAAGGCTAAGGTTTTATGGGTTTATTTTTGGATATTGGTTTGGTTTTGGTGCATGTCATTCAGCCAGTTAAGGTAAGGATGGGTCCATGGTTAAAAGGGTTGGGTTGTATGTCTTGGTAGTGATGAATTCATTCCAGAAAAGATCATAACTTTTAGACATTATTCCGTTGATTTATTTAATGACTTCGGGTTCTGTAGTGGTGCCCGAGGATATATCATCTAGGGTTGGGTTGGACGGAGTGGGGTTGGCTAGCGGAACCCTTAGGTCAAAACGAAAGTTATTTTGGCCTTTCGGGCTAAAGGACTTTGAATTCTAACTAAAATGGATCATAATGTTTGAACCTAAGTCCTTTGTGGTTTTCATGAGGGTGTGGGATATGGGGGAGGGTATGATAGGGTCGGGCCTAGATATATCACCGCAGCTTAGATATATCGGTACGAAATAGGATTGCTTTAGGGACAGTAGGGATTTTGGTGTTAACGGATAAAAGATAAATTTCTTAGCATTCACCACGAATGAGTATGTGTTAGCAAACCCGTCGTAGATAACTCTTCAATCGAATAACCATGGCCTCCCAAGAAGGAGATTACAAGCTTTCATGGGGATAACGTCACACCAAACTTCATCTTGATAAGACTGACCCATTCTAAAAGAAATCAAGCTACGTGTATTCACATGTACTCCTTCATCAAGATTCAACCATTGAATCTCATAAGGCTCCGGGTGCGGCAACGTCTCTAGATTGAGTTTTTCCACCGTTGTTCTGGAGATAACATTGGCACTGCTTCCACTATCGATGATCATCGAACACACCTTTTTTTGAATGGTGCATCGAGTATGAAAAATACTCTCTCGGTGTGTGGTATTATCCTAGGCAGCCGCATGACTAATGGTCTTTTGAATGACCAAAAGTTCACCTTCATCGGGGCCGACGATTTCTTCTTCTTTGTTCCGCTCTCCTTGAACCCAAAATGGATTCATTTCTTCTTCTTCACATTCGACAATAGCCATGATCTTCTTGTTTGGGCAGTCACTAGCATAGTGACCAATGCCTTGGCAACGAAAACACTTTTGCATTCGGCTATTTGATGAACTCGGTTTTGAAAGAGGAGGAGCACTTGGTGAGGAAATAGGGTGCGTGGTTTTAGGATTTTGAGGGGAAGGGGTTGTGTGGTTTTGGGCATCAAGAGGGGTGGAATTTTATATGATTGGGAAGGAAGAAGTGCCACGGCTCAAAGAAGATTTGCCCTTCTTGAGTTGGGCTTCCACTTTAAGTGCTAACTTGGTTAACTCTTCAAGGGTCTCAAAGGTTTGCAGCTCCACGGTGTTGGCGATTTGGGTGTTTAGGCCAAAGAGATATCTCACAAAAGTTTGCGAGTCATTCTCTTGGAGATCACACCGCATCAAGAGTTCTTCAAACTCTCGGTTGTATTCTTCTACGGAGCAATTTCCTTGCCTTAGATGTTGAAGCCTAGCAAAGTTTTCCCTTATATAATGAGTGGGAATGAACTTCTTCTTCAATAAAGCCCTCATCTTGGTCCATGTTTTAACAGCAGCCTTGCCTTCTCTTTTGCGCTTGGTGGCAGTGTTAGTCCACCATGTGGATGCGTAGCCTCTGAATTTTAAGGCCACAAGCTTGACCTTCTTGTCCTCCGGCACTTCGGTATAGTCAAAGACGCGTTCAATCGTCTCTAACCATTGAATGAAATCATTCGGGTCATCTTTTCCATCGAAGGTTAGCATTTCAACCTTGAAGTCAGAGGAAGACTTCTCTTGGTTGTTTCTTCTCATGGTGGGAGAAGGAACTTCTGACCGGGCGTCTTCTTCTTGCTCATCTTCGTTTTTTTCTTGAGTTTTGTTAGGAACCAACTCAAGGTGAGAAGAGGGGAGAGGGCTGGCCGAATTGGATGAGGAACAAGAGGAAGTTGAGGGTTAGTTTGTGACTGAAATGTGATGGAAAAAGTAGATATTTTAAGGGGGAAAGAGTGAGGGATGAATGGGAGCAATGAAGTAGGGTGTTTGGGCTTGGAATCTTGGCTAAGGAGTGAGAGTATAGGGGCTGTTACAGTGGGCAGTGAGTAGGCCAAATGGGAGGAAGAAAGGGGATGATTTTTCTAGTTGTTTTCTTTAATGGGGATAAACCAAGTGGTGTTAAGGGATATTACACACACTTAACTTACTTGGGGTTTAATCTAGTATTCAAACAAGATATTACACACTGATTCAAATAACTAGAACCTAAAACTCACACTCAAGAGAACCACTCTTAAGATATAGATTTAGGAATTTGAAAAGCAAACACACAAGTGTATTACTAACAAAAATTCATAATACAAGATGATTTTTACAAGGCCTATGGCCGAAATATATATAAGCACACCAAGGGGATGTTGAAACACGGGTTTATCACGTTTTCGTACTAAAGTCGTGTTCGTTGTTATGACAGGTTTTGATAATGCCAAACCGCCGTGAATGAGACAAGTCGTTGAATATACAAGGCGAGAAATAAATCTAAGAAGAAAGAAAGAGAACAAGAGCTAAACGAAGACCAAGAACGAAGACCTTAGTCTTAGCATCGTTGAGTCGGTCTTTATTGTGATCAAGACCGACCCAATCTTTATACCTTGGCTCTTTAGGCTAAATTCATTTCATTGCATTTCTTGCATCATAAAAATGTTTTTCAAACATGTGTAAATCATTAAAAACACTTGGTGTTCGCCCAAACCAAAAACCAAGCCATCCAGTGTTCGGCTTTCAGAAACCGGCATTCGGCTTTCGGTTATCGGCATTAGTTTTTGGCGTCCGAACCAACCAAGTGGTTTTCAACTTTTTATGATTGGTTTTCACTCTTTGGCATTTTTAAACGGTTCTCCAACAAAAACACTTTGAAAACCATCTTTCGCTTTTGGTCGTTTGACAAAAACCACGCAAAACGGCGTAAACTTGGCTAGCCGTGGTTTTTACTCAAATGAAGTGGTTTTTAAAGTAACTCACTTGATTTCTTAGCCAAATACATCAAATAAGTGTTTTAAACACTTGGTTTTTATTTTGGAGAACTTTGGATTTTTCGGTCGGTTTTTGCATCGGTTGGCTAGGCCGTGGTTAAGGCAAAGACCATGGGTTTTTGGCTAACCACCCACCCAGCGATGGGAAGATCTTCCCATCGATGGGTAAGCGGTCCCTTAGCGGTCCCTTGGTGCAACATTATCACAAGGCAGAACGACCTTGCCCAGCGATGGGAAACCTATCCCATCGATGGGTACCCAGCGATGGTAAAGATAAACCATCGATGGGAAGGAATGACCGTTGGAAGTCATTTAAGGTTGATTCTTACCTTGTTTGCAAGTCAACCTCCCACCCAGCGATGGGAAGCTTGTACCCATCGATGGGTAGGTTACCGTTGGCTTCAAAACTGAAGGAAAATTGGCTTACCAGCGATGGGTAAGTTCCAAACAGCGATGGGAAGCCAATATTCTGCAGATTCCAAATTTATTCAATCCCATAAATCAAGCCAATCACCCCTTTAATGCATTGGTCCGTTGGAGCCTATATTGGCACTATAAAAAGGGTTGTTTGGGTCTGGTTTACATATCAATTCACTTCACAATATTCATATTATCATTGCATCCAAACAACATTATTTTCCATAGCTTTCTAGAGCCAATTTGTGTGAAGTTTGAGTTGTTCTTGAGCGTACTTAGTTTACTCATAATCCACTCTTAGAGAGAGTCTTGTTCTTGAGTGTTTAGTGTTGTATACACGTTAAGGGAAGCCTGTTTCCCTTGGTTGTACGAAGGAAAGGTATTTTCCTTTGGGTTGAAGTCTTGGAGTGCGGTATCTCCGAGTAAGTATTGTTGAGGCTCGTGGGACTCGAGTTCTCAGGTTGTAACGGTTTGTTAAGAACCCGTAAGCTTAACGGAAGTAGTGTAGCTCGAGAGAGTCTCCTGGGAGACTGGATTAGCCACACGTTATGGTGAACCAGTATAAATCTTGGTGTGATCCCTTTACGCTTTCAACGCTCTTTACTTTTCACTTTCTTATTTTTTTTCCTGCGATTTCTACGATCAAACGCTATTCACCCCTCCTCTAGCGTTGGTCTATTATTCTAACAATTGGTATCAGAGCCTAACTCGCGTCCAAACTTAACTGTTTGAGAGTAAAAGCGATCATGGGTTCTTCTTCTAGAAATTTGTACGCAGGAATAGGTGAAGGGCAATTAACTACACGGACACCTCTTTTTGATGGAACCAATTATACATACTGGAAAGAACGAATGAGAATCTATATTCGTTCCACAAACTTCCAATTATGGTTGGTTATCAAAAACGGGGAAGAGGTGCCGATGAAGAAAGTTGGCGACAAGTTGATCCCCAAGACCGAAGACGAGTTTGATGCCAAGGACATCAAAAAGGTCGAGAATTATGCAAAGGCAATAAAAATGCTCTATTGTGCCATAAATCCTGATGACTACCGCAAGATCTCCTGCTGCTCAACCGCCAAGGAGATGTGGGATAAGCTCGAGGTGACGTACGAAGGAACGGACCAAGTACATTAAGCCAAGATTGACTTCCTCACCCAAGAGTATGAGATGTTCAGGATGAAGGAGCACGAGAAGATTGACGACATGTTCGACCATTTTTCCAAAATAGTCAATGATCTTCATGCATTAAAGAAGACTTACACCGACAGGGATCTTGTGCGAAAGATCCTACGGAGCTTGACATCCGGATGGCGATCCAAGGCCGATGCCATCTATGAATCAATCGGCACATCAAATGTCACCATTGACGGTCTAAGAGGTAATCTAAAAACTTATGAATCTACTATTCTTAACCCGTCTTTGAATGACCAAAGGAAAGGGATAACATTAAAAGCCATCAAAGAATCAACAATGAATGATTCAAGCGACGATGATGAAATCAAGCTTGTCATGAAGAAGTTTTGCAAACTTCTAAAGAAGAAAGAAAAGGTTGAGGATGGCCATGTGTGCTATGGATGTGGTGAAGCCGGGCACACCAAGAACAAATGCCCGAAAAGCGGAAGGAATGCTCGGCACTTCAAAAGGCAAAGGGAATATATCTCTTGGGGTGGAGACTCCGCCGATGAATCAAGCGAACAAGAGGAAGAAGAGGAAGCAAATCTTTGTCTCATAGCTCAAGAAGAAGAGGAGTCCGCCAACAACAAAAACCAAGAGGTACGTATTACTTCTACGAGTTTGCTAGCGCTTCTAAAACCAACAAAGCTTTAAAGAAACGTTTTTCTAATCTTGAAACTGAGTTTGAAAAACCTCAAAAGAAAAACGAAAAACTAAAAGAGGAAAATAAATTTTATGGTAAAAGAAGCGCCGACAAACCCGAGAGCTCTACAAAACCTTGTGACTCTTGCATAGCTTTGAAAGAACAAGTTGCTGAATTAGAAAACACGGTGAAGAAATTTAATAAACCACATAAGGATCTTAATCTCATTTTTTATTCTATGCAATACACTAAACAAGGAATAGGTTTTGGGAAGTTTGATGAACCTAGAAATAAAGAAAAAGTTGAGCACAACCGTAAACCACCTAGAGCTCAACCTAAGAAAGATAAAAATAAAAATAATAGACAACCTAGACAAAAGGTTAGTCGTGAACACGAGCACTCTAGGCAACCTAGGAGGAATTATCAAAATGATTTTATGCACAGAAATAATTTTAGAACACCTAGAAGAGAGAATTTTCAAAATACCCAAAAACCAATATTTTCTCAAAATATGATGAATATGGTGAGATCTCCCAGCTATTACCAACCTAGGCATATGTTCAACCCAAACGTAGTGTTGTACCCGAGACCCGGGGTGGTCTAGGATATCAACTTAAGAAGAGGAAGAAGAAGAGAAGGATGTAGAAATATAGGGGAGGCTGAATTCAGGAGGAAACAAGGGAGAAGGAAAGAAGCATTTATCAAGTGAATAATAAGAGGAATCACACACACTTATCTTCACTTGGGTTAAACTCTAGTATTTAAATAAGGAATCACTCAACTTATTTAATATATCTAGAACCTAAAACTCCCACTTAAGAGAACCACTCTTAAGATATAGAATTAGGATTTAATATAGAGAACTGAGCAGGAAACATATATTATCACAATATATTTTACAAGCTGATTAATACAATGAACCAGGGCTGAAATATATAGGCCATGGAATGGAGAAAGCAATACAACAAACATGATTACATGATAAATAAAATACAACAAAGGAAACTTCCCACTTCTTTCCTACAAAATAAAACAAATGTTTTGCATGTGTTAATATCCCAAATGAGTTGAATTCAAAGGCTAATGATCAGGGATTTGGCATGTATTTTGGGTGGTCTTTATGTATGATTTTCGTCCTTAAGGTGGGAGAATAAAGGAAACAACATGGTTTGGCGTTTAGTGAATAATAGGACAAGATATTACTATTCAATCAAAGACTTTTTGGGCAGGCACATGGATGAAGGATTAAACTTTGTTTTGTATTGTAAAAGTCTTTGATTTTGTTGAATAATAACATGAGAATTTCGTCCATGGTGTATGGCCAAGTTTGTTCCTAAATGACAAAACATTTCTTGTTCAATAAATGACCATTTTACTGATTTCTGAGTTCAGGGTTGTGTGATAATCGATTATCGCCTACTGATAATCGATTAATAAGATACGTTTTCTAACCAAGAATTTTCAGAGACGTCAAATAGTCGATTAGCTCTTCAGGAATAATCGATTCACAAGGACTGGTTCATCAAACCGGATATTTTCAGAGATGAGTGTTAATCGATTATCAATTGGGAGATAATCGATTATGAAGCATTGCTGGACTATGTTAGGAGAATTCAGAGGGAAGCAATAGTCGATTATCTATGTTGGATAATCGATTATATTGACAGAAAAACAAACAAAGATTTTATTTTACCTTTTGTTGTTCACCTTCGGCCTAGGCTCAGTAATGAATAACAAAGACTTTATTTTGGACAGATAAAATGATTTTTGATGTTTGTGGGAGAAGGTTTGTGGGTTATAATTCGGCTTAGGGGGGGTTTTGGGCAGCAAGGGTTATGGTTTGGGCTTTTTGATGGAAAGAAGGAATGAATTCAACCCAATAAGGATTATAACAATTAAGCATTAACTCCTGATTTTGCTTACCCTTTGGTGATTCATGGTGGGGTACAACACGTAGTATGCCATTATTGCAATAGGGTAGGACACATGGCACCCGTGTGTTTCACCAGACATAAGCACTTGACCTTTAATGAAACACACAACATGTTCAGTGCTAACGAAAAGAAATCCTTTGGAAAAGGATATTCGAATCATAAACAATCTTCACAGGATAATGCACAAAAGAAACCATACTATTTCTTCTACTTTGACGAAAAGAAGAAAGTCCACATTCCATTACCGGAACCAACACAAATCACACCGAGATATCGGCACTCCGTTCAGGTAGACTGGAACCCGCCAACCACGAGACGATGGGTTGGCCAAGGTAACTCCTAAACAATCATTTAATCGTGTGTGTGTGTGTGTGTGCATATGGAAACATATTTTGGGTGTGTGTGTGGGCAATAAAGGTAAACTAACCCCCAAGGACCCATAGACATACTTTGGGTACCAAAGTGTTGTTTTTTTTGCAGGTACGTATCAAAGTGAGGAACTCAGGGGGAACCAGTGATGGGTGGTTTATACCATCGCTGGGAAGGAAGTGTTTTCTAACCAGCAGCCCTCTTCCCATCGCTGGGTGTTTGACACTAATTTTTTTTTTTAAAAAAAAAATTAACGAATTTCCAGAAGCCACCTTCCCATCGATGGGAGAATTCAACCATCGCTGGGAAGGCAAACTTGATTTCTTTCTCGATTTCCAGTAGCTGTCTTCCCATGGATGGGAGAACTTTACCATCGCTGGGAAGGCTGCCTTCAATTTTTCCTCCATTTCCAGTAGATGGCTTCCCATCGATGGGAGAACCTTACCATCACTGGGAAGGTTGCCTTCACTTTTTTCCTCCCTTTCCAGTATTTGTCTTCCCATCGATGGGAGAACCTTACCATCGCTGGGAAGCCTGCTGCAGTTCAAAAATCATAGCCGTTGGGAACCTCATTCAATGCCCAACAGCCATATTTTTGAACATCAAGGGCCCAAATTCTCTTTTCCTATAAATATTAACCATCCTTGGTCATTTTTAACACACAATTCACATTCCTCTTGCATACTTTAAGCCTCCACTCACTTTCTAAACGATTCATCAATGGCCAAAGGAAAGTCAAGGACCAAAACCGAGGCTTCAAAGAAGAAGGCCAACACCGACGCCACGACCTCTTCTATACTTTCTCCTTATTAAATATGATTGTATTTTTATCCGTTGTATTCCGCATTTCCCTTTTAATGAATAAAAGCTTACTTTTAATTCTTTTTTTTAATGTCAAAAGGGGGAAGATATAAAGGTTATGCATAGATTGAGGGGAAACTTTTTCTAAAACTAACTCTTATTCAACACAAAAAATTTGTTGAAAAGAAAATTGCATTTATTAAGGGGGAACATTTTTAAGTCTCAAATTAATCCTTCTCTGCATAACCCCGTCTTGTTTGCCATTATCAAAAAGGAGGAAATTGTTGAAACACGGGTTTATCACGTTTTCGTACTAAAGCCGTGTTCGTTGTTATGACAGGTTTTGATAATGCCAAACCGCCGTGAATGAGACAAGTCGTTGAATATACAAGGCGAGAAATAAATCTAAGAAGAAAGAAAGAGAACAAGAGCTAAACGAAGACCAAGAACGAAGACCTTAGTCTTAGCATCGTTGAGTCGGTCTTTATTGTGATCAAGACCGACCCAATCTTTACACCTTGGCTCTTTAGGCTAAATTCATTTCATTGCATTTCTTGCATCATAAAAATGTTTTTCAAACATGTGTAAATCATTAAAAACACTTGGTGTTTGCCCAAACCAAAAACCAAGCCATCCAGTGTTCGGCTTTCAGAAACCGGCGTTCGGCTTTCGGTTATCGACATTGGTTTTTGGCGTCCATACCAACCAAGTGGTTTTCAACTTTTTATGATTGGTTTTCACTCTTTGGAATGTTTAAACGGTTCTCCAACAAAAACACTTTGAAAACCATCTTTCGCTTTTGGTCGAAAATGTGGTTTTTAAAGTAACTCACTTGATTTCTTAGCCAAATACATCAAAAAAGTGTTTTAAACACTTGGTTTTAATTTTGGAGAACTTTGGATTTTTCGTTCGGTTTTTGCATCGGTTGGCTAGGCCGTGGTTAAGGAAAAGACCATGGGTTTTTGGCTAACCACCCACCCAGCGATGGGAAGATCTTCCCATCGATGGGTAAGCGGTCCCTTAGCCAAACCAACTTCCAGAACCATGCCAAACAGCGATGGGAAGTTCTACCCATCGCTGTTAAAGCCTTGGTGCAACATTATCACAAGGCAGAACGACCTTGCCCAGCGATGGGAAACCTATCCCATTGATGGGTACCCAGCGATGGTAAGGATAAACCATCGATGGGAAGGCATGACCGTTGGAAGTCATTTGAGGTTGATTCTTTCCTTGTTTGGAAGTCAACCTCCCACCCAAGGATGGGAAGCTTGTACCCATCGATGGGTAGGTAACCGTTGGCTTCAAAACTGAAGGAAAATTGGCTTACCAGCGATGGGTAAGTTCCAAACATCGATGGGAAGCCAATATCCTGCAGATTCCAAATTTATTCAATCTCATAAATCAAGCCAATCACCCCTTTAATGCATTGGTCCGTTGGAGCCTATATTGGCACTATAAAAAGGGGTGTTTGGGTCTAGTTTACATATCAATTCACTTCACAATATTCATATTATCGATGCATCCAAACAATATTATTTTCCATAGTTCTAGAGCCAATTTGTGTGAAGTTTGAGTTCTTCTTGAGCGTACTTAGTTTACTCATCATCTACTCTTAAAGAGAGTCTTGTTCTTGAGTGTTTAGTGTTGTATACACGTTAAGGGAAGCCTGTTTCCCTTGGTTGTACGAAGGAAAGGTATTTTCCTTTGGGTTGAAGTCTTGGACTGCGGTATCTCCGAGCAAGTATTGTTGAGGCTCGTGGGACTCGAGTTCTCAGGTTGCAACGGTTTGTTAAGCACCCGTAAGCTTAACGGAAGTAGTGTAGCTCGAGAGAGTCTCCCGGGAGACTGGATTAGCCACACGTTGTGGTGAACCAGTATAAATCTTGGTGTGCTCCCTTTACGCTTTCAACGCTCTTTACTTTTCACTTTCTTATTCGTTTTCCTGCGATTTCTACGATCAAACGCTATTCACCCCTCCTCTAGCGTTGGCCTATTATTCTAACAGGGGAGAGGGAAACTTCCAAGTTACATTCACTTATTTAGGGGAATAATGTCCACTTATTTAAAGGAATGAAAACAAGGGGGGAAGGGTAAGGTTGTGGGGGAGGGTGTTTCGGCCTAGTGTGGGGAGTAAGGGGGTGGAACATGAGACTTACTTATTTGGCTGGAAATGGGGATTCTTTTGTGGTGGTTTTTGGTGGGTTATGCACGGCCAAGGTGGGGGGGAGCAAGGAAGGGGGAATATGGCAGGCCTTTTGGCTTCACATGAGTTGGGTTTTCTTGATGAATGATGAACCAATATATGCTGAATTGTCCTTGGCTTGTTATGGTTGTTTATTCAGCTTGGTTGGGGAACATAAGGGGGACCACTGCTAGTACATGTTGGGGAAATAATAGGTTGGGTTTTGGCTCATAGTTTTCGGCCTTTCAAGGGAAAAGAAAATGGTTTGTGGTTTTAGCATGTGGTTTGAAATGTGATGGGGTGTTGTGGGGGTGTGTGGGTTCGGCCAGGGTAGAGGAAAAAAGGGGGAAGGACTTGGGTTTGATTTGGATATTTGGGGGGGGGGCTGGTTTTGGGTGGTATTTTCGACCATCAAGGTGGGGGAAGGTCCAACAGGGCCAGGGTCGGGTTGTATGGTTTATGGGTGATGTATTAACTCCAAAAAGGATTAAAACATTTGGACATTATTCCACAGATTTGTTTAAGGACTTGAGGATCGTTGTTGGTAGTCGGGGGTATATTATCCTCTGCTTCTTCAGAAGATTTTGTCCTCAAACTCGGAAGTTCCTCAGGCTCGAAGTACGGGCTGATATCTTTGATATTGAATGTAGCCGATACTCCGTAGTCTCCCGGAAGGTTGATCTTGTAGGCATTCTCATTGATCTTCTCTAGGATTTCGAATGGGCCATCAGCCCTCAAGAACAGCTTGGATTTGCGTTTGGTGGGAAAACGCTCTTTTCTAAGATGAATCTATACCAAGTCTCCCGGTTGGAAACTCGTGTTCTTTCTCCTTTTGTTGATTCAGGTGCTGACTTGCTCGTTCATTGCTTCAATCTTGTCTCGAACCTTGTTGTGAAGGTCTTGAATCTTCTTTGATCTCTTGTCCGCTTCCCAACTGTATTTGGTCTCCGTCATGATAGGGTCAAGCTCAAGCGGGGGTCAAGGGGTTTGAACCATATACAATCGTAAAAGGGGACAGACTGGTCGTCTTGCTTGGGGTGCGGTTGTCGGCAAATTCGGCATGTGGTAGTAGCTCTTCCCATTGTTTAATTTTCTTCTTTATGAGTGCTCGGAGAAGGGTTCCAAGAGTCCGGTTGGTGACTTCAGTTTGTCCATCGGTTTGGGGGTGGCTTGACGTACGAAACTTGAGTTTAGTACCCAACTTTCTCCACAGGGTCATCCAAAAATGGCGAAGGAATTTCGTATCCCTATCCGAGACATGCTTCGGGGAACGCCATGGAGTTTCACAATCTCTCGGAAGTAGAGATCAGCCACTTGGGATGCATCATAAGTTGTCACACATAGTACAAAATGAGCCATTTTTGAAAAACGATCCACCACGACCATGATGGAATCCTTGCCACGTTGTGTCCTTGGCAGTCCTGTAATGAAGTCTAGGCTCACGTCTTCCCATAGAGCAAAAGGCACGGGCAGGGGTAGGTGTCTTCCTTGAGGCAGCGAATGGCTCTTGGCAAGGTGGCAAGCGTTGCATCGTTTCACAAAGTGTTCTACGTCCCGCTCCATCTTCGGCCAGTAGTAGTGCTCTCTCATCATCATGTGGGTTTTGTCAACCCCATAATGACCAGCCAGGCCTCCTCCGTGGACCTCGTCGATAAGGGTTTCGCGAACGCTGCATTTCGGGACGCATAGTTCATTGCCACGGAAAAGATATCCGTCTTTGATAAGAAATTCACCATAGGGCCGAGATAAACACTTAGAATAAGTGTCCTTGAAATCTTCATCCTCCTTGTAAAGCTCCTGCAAACACTCTAAACCTACAAGTTTGGTACTAAGTACCATTAGTAATAAATGTCTTTGAATTTCGGCCATAGGCCTATTGTAATGCTCAGCACATTATTCTTCATTTTAAGATAGAAATACACTTGTTGTATTCTGTTTTCAAACCCTAATTTCTATATCTTAAGGTTGGTTCCCTTAAGTGTGAGTGTTAGGTTCTAGATATTTGATTGAGTGTGTAATATCTTGATTGAATTCTAGATTCAAACCCCAAGTGAGGATTAGAGTGAGTTATATCTCTTAAAACCAACTTGATCTATCTCCCTTTACCAAAACACCTCCTTTTCGTTCCCTGAAACTGCCCCATAATCGATTATCAACTTGGTAAAATCGATTATCATCTCACGTAAAACATCCGCAGCCATCAATAATCGATTTACATACCCTTGTAAATCGACTACTACCCCTTTCTGAAAATCTCTGCCAAAATCCCTCAAGAAGCTGAACCTTTCAATAATCGATTATCTCTTCTAGATAATCGACTATCACCCCTCATGCAATCCTAAAACCACTTTGTCCTTCAAAACAACCAAAGCTAAGATATATCATTTGGTATCAGAGCTTGTTGTTGAACATCTCAAAGGACCTATATCTCACAAACTGGAGATTGGAATTAGGTAATTCCAACTCTCAAAGCTAGATATTGACGTCCATAAAGACATATCAAAAATTTGGAGCCATTAAAGAATGTTTGCTAGCTCTTTAGAGACAAATTCAGCAAGGTAGATAGAATTCGTCCAGGATTCTATTATCAACTTCGGGAGGGCGTATCTCACTAACCACAACTCGGAATTGAGTGAAATCAGCGGCCACGCGTAGAAAAAACGTCAAACTTTCATACTGAAAAATTTTACTTCCAAATCTTTTGTGTAGCGTCCTCCGTGCTCAATTCGTTGGAGCTGAAAGTTTCTGGAAAAACTTTTCAGCAACATCTTTCGAGTAACGTTTGTGAAGCCGGTTCTCAAGGTGATCTTCGAGACTTAAGGAAGTCTTCGAATATGGCTTTGATACCAGATGTTGTACCCGAGACCTGGGGTCTTATCGAGTAATTAATTTGATGGTGGATTTCTAGAGGAAATGGAAGCAAGACGAAAACAACTTTGAACTCCAAAGTTCAGAAGCTTGTGATAGTCGATTATCACTCCCTGATAATCGATTAACAAGATCTGGTGTCCAAACCACGAACGTTCAGAGATGCCCGATAGTCGATTATCACTTTTATGATAATCGATTATAAGAAATGGCTGGATGAAATATGGAGGTGATGAAGGAGTTCTTTTTGATATTTTGATTTATGAAGGTAGAATATAATGTGGCTTAGGAATAGAAAATAGAGAGGAATGAAATGGATAGAAAACAAGGATGGATGAACCAAATAATGAATAAGAGATAAACACACTCTTACTATATTTGGGGCTGTTCTCTATTTCACACAATAATAATCACTACTAATGTATAAAATAGACTCCTAACACACACTCAAAAGTAGCAAACTTTAGAGATATTTCATTGGGAAATTTGGTTAAAATAGCATCACACTATTTTAAGAGAATACTCAAAAGAGTAACAAAGTTTATCATTCAATAATTAGCTGTGTTACAAAGGCCTAAGGGCCGAATTATACACAATGATGGAAAGGGAGTAAACATTACAAATGAAAGTAAAAACAAACTAGGAAACTACCAAGCATCATCCATTCACAAGTCAGCATTTGTTCTTATGTCATTAGTGGATTGCATTCAAAGGAAAAAAGGGATTTGTTTGGCTTTGATGGGTCTGGTTTTATTCGGCCATGTGTAAGGAAAATACAAGGGGATTATGAGACTAAAATAAGGTGTAGATTTGTCTTGTTTGATAGTGGGAAATTCGGCCATTGTGGGCCAAGACAAAGAAAATAACATGGCCTGATTTTTAGTAAATAATAGGACAAGAAGTTACTATTCAATCAAAGACCTTTTGCTGATTTTTGTCCCTTTGTTGTGTGTGGTGACTTAGGCCTGATTTTGGGAAGAAAATGGTAGGGAATTTCATGGGAAAGGTGTAGGAAAATAAGGGGAAGGTCTTATTTAATGAAAGGAACAAAAGAAGTAGAAAATAACACACAAGGTTTGTCTTTTTTAGTCCTCATTTTCGTCCAATGTTAAAAAGGAGGGCAAAGACTTTATTTTGATTATCAAATAAAGATAAAATACTTTTGGATAATTTGGGAGAGGTTGGGATTTTAGTGGAGCCATCTAGGGGTACATCATACTCCCCTTCTTCGAAGAAAGTTTGTCCTCAAACTCTCGCACCACCGTGACTGATTCGGTTTCATAAAAGAATTCCTGGATCAAATGGGAAATTCAATGAACCACCAATAATGAGGTTCCTTCTGGAATTAGTGGGCACCTCGTTGTATAATTTTATAGAACATGATGCCATTCCTTGTAAAAACCTGCTTCAAACATACCTCAGATATGAAAAAAGATTTTACTTCATTGAAAAGAGGATAATACTCTATGGAAATCACTTCCGTAGAATATATAACTTCCGGTGTGGCTTTCTCTATAATTACCTCATCAACGAAGTCATCATGAATAAGGAAAGAATCATTATAGTGTGATTCTTCCTGAGCATTAGAAGTCGGTTCTTCTACAAAGACGTCATCTTCATCTTTGGCAGGAATAACAAAGACGTCTTCCTCATTGACAAATTGGTCACATGAGCATTTCTTTTCCTCTTCACGAATCATGACCCACTCTTCATATGGTATGGCATACTTATTTGAACATTCCAAATGGCCATGACCACAGCCACCACACATGAATCATCCCCGAGTAGCCCATTGCAATATTGCTCCATTTGCAAGGATAATTTCCAGATTTCTGAGGTGTCTTTTAGAGACCATATCTCACAAACCGGAGATTGGAATTAGGTAATTCCAACTCTCAAAGCTAGATATTGACGTCCATAAAGACATATCAAACATTTGGAGCCATTAAAGAACTTTTGCTAGCTCTTTGGAGACAAATTCAGCAAGGTAGATAGAATTCGTCCAAGATTCTGTTATCAACTTCGGGAGGGCGTATCTCACTAACCACAACTCGGAATTGAGTGAAATCAGCGGCCACGCGTAGCAAAAACAACAAACTTTCATACTGAAAAATTTCACTTCCAAATCTGTTGTGTAGCGTACTCCGTGCTCAATTCGTTGGAGCTGAAAGTTTCTGGAAAAAATTTTCAGCAACCTCTTTCGGGTAACGTTTGTGAAGCAGGTCCTCAAGGTGATCGTCGAGACTTAAGGAAGTCTTCGAATATGGCTTTGATACCAGATGTTGAACCCGAGACCCGGGGTCTTATCGAGTAATTAATTTGATGGTGGATTTCTAGAGGAAATGGAAGCAAGACGGAAACAACTTTGAACTCCAAAGTTCACTAGCTTTTGATAGTCGATTATCACTCCCCGATAATCGATTAACAAGATCTGATGTCCAAACCACGAACGTTCAGAGATGCCCGATAGTCGATTATCACTTTTATGATAATCGATTATAAGAAATGGCTGGATGAAATATGGAGGTGATGAAGGAGTTCTTTTTGGTATTTTGATTTATGAAGCTAGAATAGAATGTGGCTTAGGAATAGAAAATGGAGAGGAATGAAATGGATAGAAAACAAGGATGGATAAACCAAATAATGAATAAGAGATAAACACACTCTTAGTATATTTGGGGCTGATGGATAAACCAAATAATGAATAAGAGATAAACACACTCTTACTATATTTGGGGCTGTTATCTATTTCACACAATAGTAATCACTACTAATTTATAAAATAGACTCCTAACACACACTCAAAAGTAGCCAACTTTAGATATATTTCATTGGGAAATTTGGTTAAAATAGCATCACACTATTTTAAGAGAATACTCAAAAGAGTAACAAAGTTTATCATTCAATAATCAGCTGTGTTACAAAGGCCTAAGGGCCGAATTATATACAATGATGGAAAGGGAGTAAACATTACAAATGAAAGTAAAAACAAACTAGGAAACTACCAAGCATCATCCATTCACAAATCAGCATTTGTTCTTATGTCATTAGTGGACTGCATTCAAAGGAAAAAAAGGGATTTGTTTGGCTTTGATGGGGCTGGTTTTATTCGGCCATGTGTAAGGAAAATACAAGGGGATTATGAGACTAAAATAAGGTGTAGATTTGTCTTGTTTGATAGTGGGAAATTCGGCCATTGTGGGCCAAGACAAAGAAAATAACATGGCCTGATTTTTAGTGAATAATAGGACAAGAAGTTACTATTCAATCAAAGACCTTTTGTTGATTTTTGTCCCTTTGTTGTGTGTGGTGATTTAGGCCTCATTTTGGGAAGAAAATGGTAGGGAATTTCATGGGAAAGGTGTAGGAAAATAAGGAGAAGGTCTGATTTAATGAAAGGAACAAAAGAAGTAGAAAATAACACACAAGGTTTGTCTTTTTTTGTCCTCATTTTCGTCCAATGTTAAAAAGGAAGGCAAAGACTTTATTTTGATTATCAAATGAAGATAAAATACTTTTGGATAATTTGGGAGAGGTTGGGATTTTAGTGGAGCCATCTAGGGGTACATCATACTCCCCTTTTTCGAAGAAAGTTTGTCCTCAAACTTTCGCACCACCGTGACTGATTGGGTTTCATAAAAGAATTCCCGGATCAAATGGGAAATTCAATGAACCACCAATAATGAGGTTCCTTCCGGAATTAGTGGGCCCCTCGTTGTGTAATTTTATAGAACATGATGCCATTCCTTGTAAAAACCTGCTTCAAACATACCTCCGAGATGAGAAAAGATTTTACTTCATTGAAAAGAGGATAATACTTTATGGAAATCACTTCCGTAGAATATGTAACTTCCGGTGTGGCTTTCTCTATAACTACCTCATCAACGAAGTCATCATGAATAAGGAAAGAATCATTATAGTGTGATTCTTCCTGAGCATTAGAAGTCGGTTCTTCTACAAAGACGTCATCTTCATCTTTGGCAGGAATAACAAAGACGTCTTCCTCATTTGCAAATTGGTCACATGAGCTTTTCTTTTCCTCTTCACGAATCATGACCCACTCTTCATATGGTATGGCATACTTATTTGAACATTCCCAATGGCCATGACCACAGCCACCACACATGAAACATCGCCGAGTAGCCCATTGCAATATTGCTCCATTTGCAAGGATAATTTCCAGATTTCTGAGGTGTCTTTTAGAGACCATATCTCACAAACCGGAGATTGGAATTAGGTAATTCCAACTCTCAAAGCTTGATATTGACGTCCATAAAGACATAACAAAAATTTGGAGCCATTAAAGAACGTTTGCTAGCTGTTTGGAGACAAATTCAGCAAGGTAGATAGAATTCGTCCAGGATTCTGTTATCAACTTCGGGAGGGCGTATCTCACTAACCACAACTCGGAATTGAGTGAACTCAGCGGCCACGCGTAGAAAAAACGTCAAACTTTCGTAGTGAAAAATTTCACTTCTAAATCTGTTGTGTAGCTTCCTCCATGCTCAATTCTTTGGAGCTGAAAGTTTCTGGAAAACATTTTCAGCAACCTCTTTCGGGTAACGTTTGTGAAGCCGGTCCTCAAGGTGATCGTCGAGGCTTAAGGAAGTCTTCGAATATGGCTTTGATACCAGATGTTGTACCCGAAACCTGGGGTCTTATCGAGTAATTAATTTGATAGTGGATTTCTGGAGGAAATGGAAGCAAGACGGAAACAACTTTGAACTCCAAAGTTCAGAAGCTTGTGATAGTCGATTATCACTCCCTGATAATCGATTAACAAGATCTGATGTCGAAACCACGAACGTTCAGAGATGCCCGATAGTCGATTATCACTTTTATGATAATCGATTATAAGAAATGGCTGGATGAAATATGGAGGTGATGAAGGAGTTCTTTTTGGTATTTTGATTTATGAAGGTAGAATAGAATGTGGCTTAGGAATAAAAAATGGAGAGGAATGAAATGGATAGAAAACAAGGATGGATAAACCAAATAATGAATAAGAGATAAACACACTCTTAGTATATTTGGGGCTGATGGATAAACCAAATAATGAATAAGAGATAAACACACTCTTACTATATTTGGGGCCGTTATCTATTTCACATAATAATAATCACTACTAATGTATAAAATAGACTCCTAACACACACTCAAAAGTAGCCAACTTTAGAGATATTTCATTGGTAAATTTGGTTAAAATAGCATCACACTATTTTAAGAGAATACTCAAAAGAGTAACAAAGTTTATCATTCAATAATCAGCTGTGTTACAAAGGCCTAAGGGCCGAATTATATACAATGATGGAATGGGAGTAAACATTACAAATGAAAGTAAAAACAAACTAGGAAACTACCAAGCATCATCCATTCACAAATCAGCATTTGTTCTTATGTCATTAGTGGACTGCATTCAAAGGAAAAAAAAGGGATTTGTTTGGCTTTGATGGGGCTGGTTTTATTCGGCCATGTGTAAAATAAGGTGTAGATTTGTCTTGTTTGATAGTGGGAAATTCGGCCATTGTGGGCCAAGACAAAGAAAATAACATGGCCTGATTTTTAGTGAATAATAGGACAAGAAGTTACTAATAAATAAAGACCTTTTGCTGATTTTTGTCCCTTTGTTGTGTGTGGTGATTTAGGCCTGATTTTGGGAAGAAAATGGTAGGGAATTTCATGGGAAAGGTGTAGGAAAATAAGGGGAAGGTCTTATTTAATGAAAGGAACAAAAGAAGTATAAAATAACACACAAGGTTTGTCTTGTTTTGTCCTCATTTTCGTCCAATGTTAAAAAGGAAGGCAAAGACTTTATTTTGATTATCAAATGAAGATAAAATACTTTTGAATAATTTGGGAGAGGTTGGGATTTTAGTGGAGCCATCTAGGGGTACATCATACTCCCCTTCTTCGAAGAAAGTTTGTCCTCAAACTTTCGCACCACCGTGACTGATTGGGTTTCATAAAAGAATTCCCGGATCAAATGGGAAATTCAATGAACCACCAATAATGAGGTTCCTTCCGGAATTAGTGGGCACCTCGTTGTGTAATTTTATAGAACATGATGCCATTCCTTGTAAAAATCTGCTTCAAACATACCTCAGAGATGAGAAAAGATTTTACTTCATTGAAAAGAGGATAATATTCTATGGAAATCACTTCCGCAGAATATATAACTTCCGGTGTGGCTTTCTCTATAACTGCCTCATCAACGAAGTCATCATGAATAAGGAAAAAATCATTATAGTGTTCTTCTTCCTGAGCATTAGAAGTCGGTTCTTCTACGAAGACGTCATCTTCATCTTTGGCAGGAATAACAAAGATGTCTTCCTCATTGACAAATTGGTCACATGTGCTTTTCTTTTCCTCTTCACGAATCATGACCCACTCTTCATATGGTATGGCATACTTATTTGAAAATTCCCAATGGCCATGACCACAGCCACCACACATGAAACATCGCCGAGTAGCCCATTGCAATATTGCTCCATTTGCAAGGATAATTTCCAGATTTCTGAGGTGTGTTTTAGAGACCATATCTCACAAACCGGAGATTGGAATTAGGTAATTCCAACTCTCAAAGCTAGATATTGACGTCCATAAAGACATAACAAAAATTTGGAGCCATTAAAGAATTCAGCAAGGTAGATAGAATTCGTCTAGGATTCTGTTATCTCACTAACCACAACTTGGAATTGAGTGAAATCAGCGGCCACGCGTAGCAAAAACGTAAAACTTTAATACTGAAAAATTTCACTTCCAAATCTGTGTTGTAGCTTCCTCCGTGCTCAATTCTTTGGAGCTGAAAGTTTCTGGAAAACATTTTCAGCAACCTCTTTCGGGTAACGTTTGTGAAGCCGGTCCTCAAGGTGATCGTCGAGGCTTAAGGAAGTCTTCGAATATGGCTTTGATACCAGATGTTGTACCCGAGACCTGGGGTCTTATCGAGTAATTAATTTGATAGTGGATTTCTGGAGGAAATGGAAGCAAGAAGGAAACAACTTTGAACTCCAAAGTTTAGAAGCTTGTGATAGTCGATTATCACTCCTTGATAATCGATTAACAAGATCTGATGTCCAAACCACGAACGTTCAGAGATGCCTGATAGTCGATTATCACTTTTATGATAATCGATTATAAGAAATGGCTGGATGAAATATGGAGGTGATGAAGGAGTTCTTTTTGGTATTTTGATTTATGAAGGTAGAATAGAATGTGGCTTAGGAATAGAAAATGGAGAGGAATGAAATGGATAGAAAACAAGGATGGATAAACCAAATAATGAATAAGAGATAAACACACTCTTAGTATATTTGGGGCTGATGGATAAACCAAATAATGAATAAGAGATAAACACACTCTTACTATATTTGGGGCTGTTATCTATTTCACATAATAATAATCACTACTAATGTATAAAATAGACTCCTAACACACACTCAAAAGTAGCCAACTTTAGAGATATTTCATTAGGAATTTGGTTAAAATAGCATCGCACTATTTTAAGAGAATACTCAAAAGAGTAACAAAGTTTATCATTCAATAATCAGCTGTGTTACAAAGGCCTAAGGGCCGAATTATGTACAATGATGGAAAGGGAGTAAACATTACAAATGAAAGTAAAAACAAACAAGGAAACTACCAAGCATCATCCCTTCACAATTCAGCATTTGTTCTTATCTCATTAGTGGATTGCATTCAAAGGAAAAAAGGGATTTGTTTGGCTTTGATGGGGCTGGTTTTATTCGGCCATGTGTAAGGAAAATACAAGGGGATTATGAGACTAAAATAAGGTGTAGATTTGTTTTGTTTGAGAGTGGGAAATTTGGCCATTGTGGGCCAAGACTAAGAAAATAACATGGCCTAATTTTTTGTGAATAATAGGACAAGAAGTTACTATTCAATCAAAGACCTTTTGCTGATTTTTTTCCCTTTGTTGTGTGTGGTGATTTAGGCCGGATTTTGGGAAGAAAATGGTTGGGAATTTCGTGGGAAAGGTGTAGGAAAATAAGGGGAAGGTAATATTTAATGAAAGGAACAAAACAAGTAGAAAATAACACACAAGGTTTATCTTTTTTTGTCCTCATTTTCGTCCAAGTTTAAAAAGGAGGGCAAAGACTTTATTTTGATTATCAAATGAAGATAAAATACTTTTGGATAATTTGGGAGAGGTTGGGATTTTAGTGGAGCCATCTAGGGGTACATCATACTCCCCTTCTTCGAAGAAAGTTTGTCCTCAAACTTTCGCACCACCGTGACTGATTGGGTTTCGTAAAAGAATTCCTGGATCAAATGGGAAATTCAATGAACCACCAATAATGAGGTTCCTTCCGGAATTAGTGGGCACCTCGTTGTGTAATTTTATAGAACATGATGCCATTCCTTGTAAAAATCTGCTTCAAACATACCTCAGAGATGAGAAAAGATTTTACTTCATTGAAAAGAGGATAATATTCTATGGAAATCACTTCCGCAGAATATATAACTTCCGGTGTGGCTTTCTCTATAACTGCCTCATCAACGAAGTCATCATGAATAAGGAAAGAATCATTATAGTGTTCTTCTTCCTGAGCATTAGAAGTCGGTTCTTCTACGAAGACGTCATCTTCATCTTTGGCAGGAATAACAAAGATGTCTTCCTCATTGACAAATTGGTCACATGTGCTTTTCTTTTCCTCTTCACGAATCATGACCCACTCTTCATATGGTATGGCATACTTATTTGAAAATTCCCAATGGCCATGACCACAGCCACCACACATGAAACATCGCCGAGTAGCCCATTGCAATATTGCTCCATTTGCAAGGATAATTTCCAGATTTCTGAGGTGTGTTTTAGAGACCATATCTCACAAACCGGAGATTGGAATTAGGTAATTCCAACTCTCAAAGCTAGATATTGACGTCCATAAAGACATAACAAAAATTTGGAGCCATTAAAGAATTCAGCAAGGTAGATAGAATTCGTCTAGGATTCTGTTATCTCACTAACCACAACTTGGAATTGAGTGAAATCAGCGGCCACGCGTAGCAAAAACGTAAAACTTTAATACTGAAAAATTTCACTTCCAAATCTGTGTTGTAGCTTCCTCCGTGCTCAATTCTTTGGAGCTGAAAGTTTCTGGAAAACATTTTCAGTAACCTCTTTCGGGTAACGTTTGTGAAGCCGGTCCTCAAGGTGATCGTCGAGGCTTAAGGAAGTCTTCGAATATGGCTTTGATACCAGATGTTGTACCCGAGACCTGGGGTCTTATCGAGTAATTAATTTGATAGTGGATTTCTGGAGGAAATGGAAGCAAGAAGGAAACAACTTTGAACTCCAAAGTTTAGAAGCTTGTGATAGTCGATTATCACTCCTTGATAATCGATTAACAAGATCTGATGTCCAAACCACGAACGTTCAGAGATGCCTGATAGTCGATTATCACTTTTATGATAATCGATTATAAGAAATGGCTGGATGAAATATGGAGGTGATGAAGGAGTTCTTTTTGGTATTTTGATTTATGAAGGTAGAATAGAATGTGGCTTAGGAATAGAAAATGGAGAGGAATGAAATGGATAGAAAACAAGGATGGATAAACCAAATAATGAATAAGAGATAAACACACTCTTAGTATATTTGGGGCTGATGGATAAACCAAATAATGAATAAGAGATAAACACACTCTTACTATATTTGGGGCCGTTATCTATTTCACATAATAATAATCACTACTAATGTATAAAATAGACTCCTAACACACACTCAAAAGTAGCCAACTTTAGAGATATTTCATTAGGAATTTGGTTAAAATAGCATCGCACTATTTTAAGAGAATACTCAAAAGAGTAACAAAGTTTATCATTCAATAATCAGCTGTGTTACAAAGGCCTAAGGGCCAAATTATGTACAATGATGGAAAGGGAGTAAACATTACAAATGAAAGTAAAAACAAACAAGGAAACTACCAAGCATCATCCCTTCACAATTCAGCATTTGTTCTTATCTCATTAGTGGATTGCATTCAAAGGAAAAAAGGGATTTGTTTGGCTTTGATGGGGCTGGTTTTATTCGGCCATGTGTAAGGAAAATACAAGGGGATTATGAGACTAAAATAAGGTGTAGATTTGTCTTGTTTGAGAGTGGGAAATTCGGCCATTGTGGGCCAAGACTAAGAAAATAACATGGCCTAATTTTTTGTGAATAATAGGACAAGAAGTTACTATTCAATCAAAGACCTTTTGCTGATTTTTTTCCCTTTGTTGTGTGTGGTGATTTAGGCCGGATTTTGGGAAGAAAATGGTTGGGAATTTCGTGGGAAAGGTGTAGGAAAATAAGGGGAAGGTAATATTTAATGAAAGGAACAAAACAAGTAGAAAATAACACACAAGGTTTATCTTTTTTTGTCCTCATTTTCGTCCAAGTTTAAAAAGGAGGGCAAAGACTTTATTTTGATTATCAAATGAAGATAAAATACTTTTGGATAATTTGGGAGAGGTTGGGATTTTAGTGGAGCCATCTAGGGGTACATCATACTCCCCTTCTTCGAAGAAAGTTTGTCCTCAAACTTTCGCACCACCGTGACTGATTGGGTTTCGTAAAAGAATTCCCGGATCAAATGGGAAATTCAATGAACCACCAATAATGAGGTTCCTTCCGGAATTAGTGGGCACCTCTTTGTGTAAGTTCCAGAACATGATCCCATTCCTTGTAAAATCTGCTTCAAACATACCTTAGATATGAGAAAAGATTTTACTTCATTGAAAAGAGGATAATACTCTATGGAAATCACTTCCGTAGAATATATAACTTCCGGTGTGGCTTTCCCAAATCCTTCGTCAACGGATCGGCGATATTGTCGTCTGTACCTATCTTGCAAATCTCAACGTCCCCACGTGCAACGATTTCTCGTATGATGTGATAACGTCTAACGATGTGTTTGGTCTTCTGGTGAGACCGAGGTTCTTTCGCTTGTGCAATTGCCCCATTGTTGTCGCAAAACAACGGTATAGGGTTCTTGATACTAGGAACCACTCCAAGCTCAGTAATAAAATTCTTGAGCCACACACTTTCCTTGCCTGCCTCGGCTGCAGCCATGTACTCTGCTTCTGTAGTGGAATCAGCGGTAGTATCTTGCTTGTAACTCTTCCAGGTAACAGCTCCGCCATTCAAACAAAACACATACCCTACCTGCGACTTGAAGTCATCTCTATCAGTTTGGAAGCTGGCATTTGTATATCCAACAATACTGAGCTCTTCTTTTCCGCCATATACCAGGAAGGCATCCTTAGTCCTACGGAAGTATTTAAGGATGTTCTTCACAGCTGTCCAATGGCTTTCGCCAGGGTTGGACTGGTATCTACTTGTGACACTCAGAGCAAAGGCGACATCAGGTCTCGTACATACCATCGCATACATGATGGATCCAATGGCCGATGCATAAGGAACATTTCTCATGCGTTCTACTTCCTCCGGAGTGGAAGCACCCTGAGTCTTGGAAAGACTCGTGCCTTGGACCATAGGCAAACTTCCTCGTTTCGACTCAGACATGGTGAATCTAGCGAGGACCTTGTCTATGCATGTACTTTGACTGAGACCTAACAGCTTCCGTAATCTATCCCTATAGATCCTTATGCCAAGTGCATAACTGGAATCTCCCAAGTCCTTCATAGAGAAACTCTTACTCAACCACGTTTTGACGGTGGTTAAAGTAGGAATATCGTTTCCTATGAGCAGTATGTCATCAACATACATTGCAAGGAAGACTACAGCACTCCCACTGACCTTCTTGTATACACAAGATTCATCCGAATTTCTTTCAAAACCAAAGCCGATGACAGATTCGTGAAAGCGGATGTTCCAACTCCGTGAGGCTTGCTTCAATCCGTAGATTGATCACTGCAACTTGCATACCTTGGTAGATTCTTCAGGAGCGCAAAACCCTTCAGGTTGTGTCATAAAGACATCCTCAAGGAGGTTTCCATTAAGGAAAGCCGTTTTGACGTCCATCTGCCAGATTTCGTAATCATTGTTTGCTGCGATAGCAAGTAAGATCCTAATGGATTTAATCATGACAACTGGAGAAAAAGTTTCGTCATAGTTGATACCATGTATTTGACGATATCCTTTTTCTACCAATCGTGCCTTGAAGGTTTGCACCTTACCATCCATGTCAGTCTTCTTTTTAAAGACCCATTTGCACCCAATGGGTTTGATCCCTTCGGGTGCATCAACCAAAGTCCATACTTGGTTGGTGTACATGGAATCCATTTCGGACTGCATGGCTTGACGCCATTCCTCAGCCTCGGGACAAGTGATTGCCTCGAGGTAGGTCTACGGCTCATCCTGGTCGATAAGCATTACGTCACCCTCAAAGGTTAGGAGGAATCCATACCTTTCAGGTTGTGTGCGTAACCGGTTAGACCTACGGGGTTCTTGTGTATCTTGAGCATTTTGAGGTACAACGGTTTGTTCCTCTAGCTCATGTTCCAGAACCGGCACGGTAGTTTCTTCGTCGTCTCGAATTTCTTCGAGCTCTATCTTTCTCCCACTAGTTGCGTTGGAGAGAAATTCCTTCTCGAGGAAGACACCATTGCGAGCAACGAATACCTTCTTATCGATAGGGTGATAGAATGAATACCCTCGAGTTTCCTTTGGGTATCCCACGAAGAAACACTTATCAGACTTGGCGTCAAGCTTGCCATTCGTCATAAGACGTTTGACATAAGCCTCACAGCCCCAAATCTTTAAGTGTGACAGAACCGGGCATTTGCCCGTCCATAGCTAGTATGGTGTTCCTTCAACCGCCATGGTTGGAAGTCGGTTAAGAGTATATATTGCAGTGCTCAGCGCATACCCCTAGAATGATTCTGGTAGATTCGAATGACCCATCATAGAACGAACCATGTCAAGCAGGGTTCGATTCCTCCTTTCAGAGACACCATTCCATTAGGGAGTCCCAGGAGGTGTGAGTTGGGATAAAATCCCATGCTATCTAAGATAGTCATCGAACTCACCACTTAAGTATTCTCCACCTCGATCGGATCGTAGTGTTTTAATACTTTTGCCAAGTTGTTTTTCAACTTCATTCCTGAATTCTTTGAACATTTCAAAGGATTCTGACTTGTGTTTCATGAGATACACATAGCCATATCTACTGAGGTCATCAGTAAATGTAATGAACTATGAATAACCACCTCGTGCAGTTGTATTGAAAGGCCCGCACACATCACTATGAATGAGTGCCAGAAGATCACCAGCTCTTTCACCTTGTCCGGTGAAAGAATATTTGGTCATCTTACCCAATAAACAAGATTCGCATGTGTCATATGATTCAAGATCAAATGACTCCAACATTCCCGACCGATGTAGCTTGGATATGCGTTTCTCGTTTATATGGCCTAACCTACAATGCCATA
Organism: Cuscuta australis; assembly: GCA_003260385.1. Lineage (NCBI taxonomy): Eukaryota > Viridiplantae > Streptophyta > Magnoliopsida > Solanales > Convolvulaceae > Cuscuta > Cuscuta australis. The sequence continues at coordinate 131,387 of NQVE01000218.1, forward strand.
GGTATGTTTGGTTCAAACCGTTTGGTTTGTTCCTCTTGTCTTTAATAGAAATGATGAAACCACTCTTATCAAGACATGAAACAGAAATAATGTTTCTGCTAATTGCAGGAACGTACAAGCAATCGTTTAATTCCAACATTAGAGCACTAGGCAAGACTAAACTATAAGTTCCGATTGCCAAAGCTGCAACAGGTGCACCATTGCCGACTCGGAGTTCAATCTCGCCTCGAGCTAACCGTCTACTCTGCTTCAGTCCCTGCATGGTAGTACAGATATGAGACCCACATCCAGTATCTAGTACCCATGATGAAGATATAGACATGTTAACTTCTATAACATAAACCTCAGAAGAAATGGTCGTACGTTCCTTCTTCTTGGTTGCGAGGTATGTCTTGCAGTTTCTTCTCCAGTGGCCTGCCATACCACAGTGATGACATTTGCCCTTTGCAACTCCTCCTATGGGTTTCTGGGTTGCAGATGAAGTGGACTTCGATTTAGGCTTTCCGACCGTCCTAGCCTTAATCTTAATCCCCTTCTTCGGCTTCCCCTTTCCGCCTTGGACCATAAGGACGGAAGCACCCTTGCCCTTAGTAAGGTTCTCCTCTGCAGTCTGGAGCATTTTAAGAAGCTCCGGAAGGGGTTTGTCAAGATCATGCATCATGTAGTTCATGACAAAACCCTTATACAGCTCAGGGAGCGTTTGCAGGATCAGGTCCGTTGCCAGCTCCTTCTGCAAGGAGAACCCGAGTTTCTCCAGATTGGTTATGTAACCAATCATTTTGAGAACGTGCGGACCGACTGGGTGTAACACCCTAATCCGTCCAGGTCTGCAGCCCCATTCGGACTAAAGTATTTAACTTGGTAATCGTAAAAATGTAAAATTTTTCAAACACACTTGATTAATCCCAATAATATTTTTCATAACATAAACAGTACGGAGTATTCAACAATATTGCGGAAGCGATTTTAATATTGACATATCATAAATTGTTTCAAAACTTGTCACATCCATCCCGACAATCTCGCCCCATCTGCCGCCAGGATCACATTGTGCTTCCTGCTTACCTGCATGTAGCAAATAAAACACACTACACGCTCAGCGGTAAAGCTGAGTAAGCATATCTAATGCGTCGAACATCCATATAAACTGAATCTAAATTCATAATCAAATCATTTGATATCATGCACACAATGTTCATTTCAGACATTCACAGTTTTGGTATTATTCAGATCATATCAACACATTTTATTCAATTCAGATATTAATCCAATAGTGCTCTTAAATTATTCTTAATGTAAGGCCAGATCATAACAACGCTCTTAGCTATTCTTAGTCTAAGGCCAGATCATAACAACGCTCTTAGCTATTCTTAGTCTAAGGCCAGATCATAATAATGCTCTTAGCTATTCTTAGTCTAAGGCCAAATCATAATTTCCATAACCAGATTCTTAAAAGGAAATTATTAATCAGACACTTAAACTATCATTAGTTTAAGGCAATTGATTTCGGACACTTAACTGTAGTCAGTTAAGGCAATCAGACACTTAAATTATCACTTGTTAGAATAAAGGCCCAACGCTAGAGGGGGGGTGAATAGCGTTTGAAACAAAATCGCAGGAAATTAAAACGAAAGCGTTAAAGTAAAGAGCGTAAGGAAGGAAAACAGCGGATTTTATCCTGGTTCACCACAACATGTGGCTAATCCAGCCCCCCGAGAGACTCTCTCGAGGTACACTAACTCCGTTAAGCTTAAGGGTGCTTAACAAACCGATACAACTTGAGAACCCGAGTCACACGAGCCTCAACACCTTTGCTCGGAGATACTGCACTCCAAGACTTCTCACGAAGGAACAAGTAATTTCCTTCGAGTTTACAACAAGGGAACAACCTCCCTTAAAGTGTATGAAAACACTTAAACACTCAGGAATAAAACTCTCACAAGAGTAGATATGAGTGAACTAGTAAACGCTCAAGAACACGACAATTTCTTCAAGAATTGGCTCTCAAATAGCTAAAAAAAATAGAAATGCTTATGCAATGAATGAGTATTGAAATGTTGAAGAATTGTGTGTTAAAAGAGAGGATTTGGGTGCCATTTTATAGCCCAAAAAGGGATAAACCCGTTGCTAGAATTTCCAACAGGATGAAGACAAATTTTTCATGGACACAGGCTGATAGTCGATTGTCAAACCATGATAATCGATTATCCAAAGATTCCCTGTCCAAAAATTTAAAATTCTATCCGTTGGAGGACAACGGTAACCCAGATAATCGATTGTCAACAAGTGATAATCGATTATTGGTCCTCTCTGAAGATTCTGGGTTTTGGCTGCAAAGGCTGATAATCGATTATTGCAAAGCTGATAATCGATTATTGCGTGCTTCAGAACTTGGAAGTTCAAAGCTGCAGTGGCTGATAGTCGATTGTCACTAAGGTGATAATCGATTATCACCCAGCTAAAGTCTAGCCAGCTGAAACCCGTTTTGAAAAACCGAGGTCCAAAAACGAAGTGTTCCCAAAAGTAAAAACCAAGTATGAAAAACATTGCATATGGTATAAAATAGTGAAAACAAGACTTGTTTGGTGAAAACCAAGTCCTCTAGGTCGTAAATCACGTGTGTACGGTTTTGACCGTTTTTCACGTGTTAAACCGATTGACCAAGATACAAAAGTGGTTTTTACAAAATAATTATTCGGGAACCTTTAAAATATGCTCAAAGATAAAAACAGGGTTTAAAATATTGAAAACCACGGAGTTGGTTCGGGCGCCAAAAACCGAACGCCGAAAGCCGACTTAGGTGGTTTTGGTTCTGAGCAAGGACCAGGGATTTTTAACAATAAAAGAAGTCATCAAAAAATGTTTGTTTTGATGCACAAAAAAAAGTTTTATGGTTTGTAAAAATTGTTTTGACTTTTTGAGAACCGAAACTTGAATAAATTGTCGGTTTTGATCACAAAAGACTGACTCGACTAAGTCTTCAATTCTTGATTTTGTCCTTGAGTCTTTTAGGTCTTGTTCCAAGCCATTATTCACGCCTTGAGTTATTCAACGAAACTTCTTCATATCCACGGCGGTTTGGCAATTATCAAAACCTGTCAGAAATGAACACGACTTTAGTTTAACGTACAAAGTGTGTTCCAACAATTTCCCCCTTTTTGATAATGGCAAACAAGACGGGGATATGCATAGGGTTTTGATCTTTTTGAAACAAAATTCCCCCTTAATAAAATTCCCCCTGAAAATATGCATAGCCCTTATCTTCCCCCTTTTGAGATTAACGAAAAGATTCTAAACAACAAAAATCATAAAGATTTTTATTAATTAAGGGAAAAAGCGAAGTACATAGCGAAAACATATTAAAAGATTATAAAAATAAGGAAGAGAAGAAAGTAGAGCTAGAGCTCTAGAAATCCGGGGAAAGATCATTGAGAAGTTGTTCTTCGTCAATGTCTTCTTCTTCTTCTTCTTCATCACCATCGTCATCATCATCATCATCATCATCATCTTCTTCTTCTTCTTCTTCTTCTTCATCATCGTCCACCTCGTCTTCTCTTCCAACGTTTTGAGTCCCACTTTGTTCACCTCCGAAATTCGGTGGAGGAACGTAATGGACCATTTGAGCGTACGGGTAATTGACAAAGTCAAAATACCCGTGAAGTTCACGGCTCAAGGTATTGACGTTGTGTGCCGTTTTGGAGACGTTGGTGTCAATCCGAGAGAGAGTGGCGGTTAAGGCTGCCATTTGCTCGGCGAGAGAAGGATTGGTCGATGTGGTGGCGGCTGAGGCAGTGGCTCTCGGTTGTCGGCGTGGACGAGGCTGTCGAAACGGAGTCTCGTCGGTGCCCGAGTGGAAAGAAGATTCATCAATCTCCCAATGCTTTGTCCCCTTTATCTTTGGCCCAACATCGGTTTTGATGTTGTATTCTTCAAGAATTGCCATGACAAACAGGGCGTAGGGGAGCGGCCGATTGTCGGAGGTGGCCGTGAACATGTGAGTCATCATAAATTTACACTAATTGAGATTGGCGTTGTGAATCATCGAATGGATCGTCTTCGTGTCTTCTTGGGAGAGATTGGTGTGGTTGAACTTCCTGGGCTTGAGGATCCGTGTCAACACATAGAAGATGAAACGATACACGGGACTCATGGAAGAAATCGTAGGGCGCCGCTGTTGGGGAGTGGGTACGAAGTGACGGATGCCCACTTCCTCCAAGAGAGCGGTCTCATTGAACCGCGCCCCCTCTTCTCCGGTGTAGAGCCCGAGATCCTGTCCGTCCTGACGAAGCCCGGTGAGGATTTGAATGTTCTCTTCATTCAAATAAATGTCCACCCCGTTGACGTTTGAAATCAACGATCCGTCCTCATCCTTTTTCAAGTTCGAATAGAAAGCTCGAACAAGAAAAGGTTGATAATTGACCTTCTTGATGTAGAGGAGATCGAGGAAGTTTCCACGTTCAAGGATAACCCGTGCCTCACGTGGAATGGAGTCATGAATGAAACGGGCGGTGGAGAATCGGGGAGGGAGAATCTCCCAGTGCTCAGATTTCTCCGAGAACCTTGTAGCCTCTTCGCGGTCGTTGAACCAAAGGAACGACCCGTCGAGGTACTTGTGCGCCGGTGGTGGAGGAGCCGAGGAAGAAGCCACGTTCTTGCCGGTGCGGGATCTTTTTCTTTGACCTCCTGCCATTTCAACAAAGAGAGAGAGGGAGAGCAAGACAAAAAAAAGGAATTTGCAGGGATTTTCCAAGAACACTGAAGAAAAATTGCAAGAAGGATGAAATATTGATGAGTATATGAAGTAATTGTGATTTGAGTGAGTAAAAATGAAAGGATATCACCAATATATAGTGGAAGAGGCCAGAGATGCGTTTGGGAAGTCAAAAAGGTGCCTTGAATGCAGTTCTAACGTCTTTGTAACGATCAGATTTTTGAAAAATCGCCGTTGATAATCGATTTACCCAACGTGTAAATCGATTATCTGAGTCTTCAGATTCTCCGCCGAAAGATCTGCAGACTTCAATAGTCGATTGACTTGTTTTCTTCAATCGATTGTTTTGCGCCTGACTTCAAATAAAGTTCTGCAACTCCATATAATCGATTATCATGACTTGGAAAATCGATTGTTGGAGTTTGCGCCTGAGTTGCCTTAAACTTCTGCAGGCTCAGATAATCGATTATCTTAATGTTGATAATCGATTGTTTACACCTTCAGCTTTTGTGCTCTAAACTTCTGCAGGCTGTGCTAGTCGATTATCACAAGCGTGTAAATCGATTTACACTCAGTCCTGGGAACTAGAAATTGATTTCTTTTGTTCCCCCTGGCTTTAACACCTACAATGAAAACATTTTGGTACCCGTTTGATCTTTTGGGTCCTTGAGGATTAGTAACACGACTTTTTAAACTAATAAATACACGCACCCATAATCACATACACATGGTACGCAAACACACACACACACACACACACACACACACACATGTACCAACATGCGTGTTTAAGTGTTACCTTGGCCAACTCGTCCTTTTGCGGTTGGCGGGTTCCAGTCTACTCGAACCGAATGTCTATACCTCGGTTTGATTTGTGTGGGTTCCGGAAGTGGTATGTGAATCTTCTTCTTTTCATCATAATAGAAGAAGTAATATGGTTTCTTTTGCGTTGATTCCTGCAGGGATTGGTTATAGTTCGAATATCCTTTTTGAAAGGATTTCATTCGGTTAGTTCCATGCAAAGTGTGTGTTTTGTTATACGTGTAATGCCTATGCCTATTAAAACACACGGGTGCTATATGACCTACCCTATTGCAATAATGACAAACAACATTTGGATTATGCATTCTCCTAGGTTGATAATAGTTGCTAGGTTTTCTAACTTGATCATTGTTCATCCTAGTGTTCTTTCTAGGTAGTCTAGTGTTCCTAATTGTTCTAGGTTGTCTATTTTCTTGATTTTCATTATTCCTAAGTTGAGCTTTAGGTTTCCTAGATGGTTGCTCAACTTTTTCTTTATTATTAAGTTCATTTTCAAATCCTAAGCCATGTTTAGTAAGTTGCAAATGATCAAGAACATCATTAAGGTTTTTATGAGAAACACCAAACTTCTTCAAAGTTCCTTCAAGTTTTGCAACTTGATCCTTAAGTGATATACAAGAACTACATTTTGAACTTTCCGGTTTGTCGGCGCTTCTTTTTCCGAAAAACTTATTTTCTTCTTTAAGTTTTTCATTATCTTTTGATAGTTTATCGACTTCCTTCTCCATGGAAGTAAGTTGTTTCTTCAAATCCTTGTTAGTTTTAGAAGCGTTGACATATTCATCAAAAAGTTCATTAAAGGCTTCTTGTACATCATCAAAAGTATAGGACTCTTTAGAAGTGGTACATACCTCTTCCGGTGGTTCCTCGTGTGCCATGAGACAAAGGTTGGCGCTCTCATTTTCTTTGCCTTCCGATGACTCGTCGCCGGAATCACCTCCCCATGAAATGTAGGCTCTGTGCTTCTTGAACATTTTATTCTTGTTCTTGGCGTTTGGACATTTTGGTTTTATATGCCCAACTTCTCCACACCCATAGCATTTGGGTGGACTTCCTTGCTTCTTTCCTTTCCGTTCATACTCTTGGCTCATGAACTTATGGAATTTCTTGAGCACGATCCCGAACTCGTCTTTGTCACTCGAGTCCTCCACATCAAGTTCTTGACTTGTGGACGCCTTGAGTGCACTCCCATTCTTCTTTTGTTCACCTAAAGAGGGGTAAAGAATGGTAGACTCATAGGTTTTGAGGTTACCTCTAAGTCCGTCAATGGTGACACTGGTGATGCCGATGGATTCTTGGATAGCATCGGCTTTGGAGCGCCATTCCAGTGTGAGACTCCGCAGGATTTTTCTTACAAGCTCCTTGTCCGTATATGTCTTCTTGAGAGCATGAAGATCGTTTACGATTTTTGAAAATCGTTCAAACATATCGTCGATTTTCTCGTTCTCCTTCATATGAAATAGTTCATACTCATGGGTTAGAAAATCTATCTTAGCTTCTCGGACTTGATCCGTACCTTCATATGTGATTTCTAGCTTGTCCCACATTTCCTTGGCGGTGGAACAACAAGAGATCTTCCGGTAGTCATCCGGGTTTACTGCACAATAAAGAATGTTAATCGCCTTGGCGTTGTTCTCTATTTTCTTGATATCCTGCGCATCGTATTCATCTTCGGTTTTGGGAACGGTGGTTTCCCCAACTTTCTTCATGGGTACTTCTTCCCCATTCTTGATAATTCTCCATAGGAGAAAGTTGTTGGATTGGATGAAAATTCTCATTCGCTCCTTCCAATATGTGTAATTTGTTCCCTCAAATAATGGAGGCCTCGTGGTGGATTGCCCTTCTCCTAAACCTGCGTAAAAGTTTTGAGTAGAAGCCATTGATCGTTTCTCTCAAACGGTTAAGTGTTTCAGAGAGTAAGGCTCCGATACCAATTGTTAGAATAAAGGCCCAACGCTAAAGAGGGGGTGAATAGCGTTTGAAACAAAATCGCAGGAAATTAAAAGGAGAGCGTTAAAGTAAAGAGCGTAAGGAAGGAACACACCGGATTTTATCCTGGTTCACCACAACGTGTGGCTAATCCAGCCCCCCCAGAGACTCTCTCGAGGTACACTAACTCCGTTAAGCTTAAGGGTGCTTAACAAACCGATACAACTTGAGAACCCGAGTCACACGAGCCTCAACACCTTTGCTCGGAGATACCGCACTCCAAGACATCTCACGAAGGAACAAGTAATTTCCTTCGAGTTTACAACAAGGGAACAACCTCCCTTAAAGTGTTTGAAAACACTTAAACACTCAGGAATAAAACTCTCACAAGAGTAGATATGAGTGAACTAGTAAACGCTCAAGAACACGACAATTTCTTCAAGAATTGGCTCTCAAATAGCTAAAAAAATAGAAATGCTTATGCAATGAATGAGTATTGAAATGTTGAAGAATTGTGTGTTAAAAGAGAGGATTTGGGTGCCATTTTATAGCCCAAAAAGGGATAAACCCGTTGCTAGAATTTCCAACAGGATGAAGACAAATTTTTCAGGGACACAGGCTGATAGTCGATTGTCAAACCATGATAATCGATTATCCAAAGATTCCCTGTCCAAAAATTTAAAATTCTATCCGTTGGAGGACAACGGTAACCCAGATAATCGATTGTCAACAAGTGATAATCGATTATTGGTCCTCTCTGAAGATTCTGGGTTTTGGCTGCAAAGGCTGATAATCGATTATTGCAAAGCTAATAATCGATTATTGCGTGCTTCAGAACTTGGAAGTTCAAAGCTGCAGTGGCTGATAGTCGATTGTCACTAAGGTGATAATCGATTATCACCCAGCTAAAGTCTAGCCAGCTGAAACCCGTTTTGAAAAACCGAGGTCCAAAAACGAAGTGTTCCCAAAAGTAAAAACCAAGTATGAAAAACATTGCATATGGTATAAAATAGTGAAAACAAGACTTGTTTGGTGAAAACCAAGTCCTCTAGGTCGTAAATCACGTGCGTACGGTTTTGACCGTTTTTCACGTGTTAAACCGATTGACCAAGATACAAAAGTGGTTTTTACAAAATAATTATTCGGGAACCTTTAAAATATGCTCAGAGATAAAAACAGGGTTTAAAATATTGAAAACCACGGAGTTGGTTCGGGCGCCAAAAACCAAACGCCGAAAGCCGACTTAGGTGGTTTTGGTTCTGAGCAAGGACCAGGGATTTTTAACAATAAAAGAAGTCATCAAAAAATGTTTGTTTTGATGCACAAAAAAAAGTTTTATGGTTTGTAAAAATTGTTTTGACCTTTTGAGAACCGAGACTTGAATAAATTGTCGGTTTTGATCACAAAAGACCGACTCGACTAAGTCTTCAATTCTTGATCTTGTCCTTGAGTCTTTTAGGTCTTGTTCCAAGCCATTCTTCACGCCTTGAGTTATTCAACGAAACTTCTTCATATCCACGGCGGTTTGGCAATTATCAAAACCTGTCAGAAATGAACACGACTTTAGTTTAACGTACAAAGTGTGTTCCAACATCACTAGTTTAAGGCAAATGATTTCGGACACTTAACTGTAGTCAGTTAAGGCAACAACAATATAGTGATTGGTCAACAATGGATCGGGCATTCCCAACGAGTAATCCTCTGGTTTGGTCTACGAATCCCGTTTATGAATTTATATCTAATTCATCAACTATTCATGTTTTCATAAGTTCATTCTAAGATCTATTCTAGATGTTTTCTAGATAGTCTTAACATTAATTAGCTAATATGTATATCTTAAAGTTCTTCTAGATATCCTTAACAACATTATTCACCAATTCATACTCTTAGTTCAACAATTATTTCATCCAGAATATTCATCATCATTAATCCATAATATTCATAAAAATGAACAATCAATCAATCATCATAATAACTAATAACAATCAGCGGCCTAGCATCGAGTGTTAACACCCTAGCTTACCGTCATGCATCACATAAGATCCCTTTTAGTTGTTAAAATACCATCTTTATTCCAAGAAATCATCCTTTTATTAATCATAATGGTTTGGTATCAAAATATAGGATTCCATAACTCAAAAATCATATTTTCTAAATAACAATTGATTAATATATGATAGGAAATTCAACTTGGTGGTCCCAAAGTGGTGAAATACAAAGTCTAGAAGGGGGGTGAATAGACTTTGTTACAGATTTAAAATCTTTTTCGTTTCTTTTGAAAACGTGAAAATGAGTGTTAATCTAGAGTCCTTGTGAACTTTAGATTGTGTGCGGAATTTTGGTGGGTAGAGTGAGCAGTAATGAATATGGATAGGTTAGTTTTCACAGTTAATATAATTTCAAGTAAGAATAAAGATAAGAGAGAGAGAGACACGCAAACTTTAACGAGGTTCGAAGGTGGGGTAATCCTTCTACGTCCTCAAAATCCACTATGTAGTTGGTTGTTGAATAATGGACCAACAATTACACTTGTGTGAATTTCTGCACGGTATATCTTCACAAGACCAATGTTGCTACTGCACTCGTGCTGGCTTTGTTGTTCCTTCGAAGGTCAAGCTTCTTCAACAACTGCAAGATCCGAACAATAGGACTTGCAAGATCAACTTGTAAGAGAGTTGACCTATCCCCTTTTTAATCAATAAGTTTGATCAAAAGTAATATCCTTCAACGTGGTGTGGTGCTTGAGGCAAGGAAACCTTCAAGTGTTTACACTATAGCTTTTTGGAAGGATGAGAAGTTTGCTTCTAGATAAGGAGTTTAGGAATCTCTCTTTATCAAGCTTTTTGGGCTAACTGTGAATGAGATAGCTTTAGTGATTGCTTCGTTGTGTTGTTGCATCAGCGTATCTCATCATGTACTCTCCAGTCTTCCAAGGATGCTATTTATAACTGGATTGGATAATCTATCCGTTGAATCATAATAGACTATCCGTTGCATTTGCTGGCTTCAATTTTGAATGAAGATTGTGATTTGAAGATTCTCTGTTGACGTGGGCATTTGGACGTACCCAAATGTTGAGAAAGGATTCCTTTTTCCGCAAAATCCGTCTTCTAGCTTTTGTTCAAGAATTCAAGACTGTAGCACTTTACTCTGTTTGTCTTCTAGTGCTTGTTTAGGAATTCTGGGCAGGCTCTTTAATTTTAGATGCCCAGACTTTGTCTTCGAGCAATTTGTTCTTGAATCAGCATTATTATCTTCAATCTAGCCGTTGAAAACCAAGAGATTGATTTTTCCTTGCCAACGGTTAGAGTTTTCTTCATTCAGGACTTAGATAAATTTTCTAAGTATTTTCTCACTTGTCCGCTTTCTGAGACTTCCGGTCTTCAGTGAGTCTTCTGATTCTTAGCTGACAAATCCGGATGAGCCATTTTCAGACTTCCGGATGAGAAAGAGATCCGCGCTAGTCTTCCGATTAGCCTTCAGCGGGTTGTAGCGGGACATCCGGTTCTTATGTAGTCTTCCGGATCTGAGAATTTTCATCTGATTGAGAAATCCTTACTTGTTTCTGATACTTCCGATCAAGATATCCAATTTTTCATATCACTGAATTTGATTAAGTCTTCAGGCATCAAAACGCTTAAAGAGATATCACAGTTTTATTGGAAATCTCAAGAGCTCGGTTTTGACACTATTTCTAAAAAGAAAAATTACATTGAATATTGGGGGAGGCTTAAAGTCCCTAATACATTCTAAATACATCATCATCAAAATCTATTATATTTTTCCCAACAATTTCCCCCTTTTTGATGATGACAAACAAGTGTTTTAAGAGTTCCGGTCGCTGTACTGAGAACTAATTTTATAACTTTCTTTTAGTTTCTCATAATATACAGCTTGTTAACAAAAACTCTTAAACAAATACAATTCAAATTAGAATAATTCCTAAACCAAGTCTTGTCTTGAGATTTTGTGATATCTTCCGCCATTGACCGTTTTCAGCTTCAGCAGATTCTGCGTGGCAGAGCGGTTGGCGTTGCGTTTGATAGATCTTTAATATCCAAAGTGGATATTTAAGATCTTGGAAGCAACACATCTCTCAAAATAAGAAGAAAGATAGAAAGAGAGTGTTGTTCCAGAGAAGGTGTATGGTCTAATACTGAAAAATACGAGATTTCCACCATAGACGTTCTCTACTGCCGAGATTCTCACCATAGACCTTAAAAGTCTTTTCTTCTCAATAGGCTTCTTCCATTGCCGTCTATGAGGGTGAGAAAGAAAAATTTCTCCATTGAGGGTATTTTTCTAGGTGTGTTCCTTAGACAGTGAGTTTGAGGACTTTTCATATTGAGGGAGTTGTTTGTGAAGGAAATGGATTGAGATATCTTGATTTAAATAGGGGAGGAGGAGGTTCACGGGTTCCATTAAGTGGGTAGTTGGAACGGTGAGAGTAAATGAGTTTCAACTTCCAAGAAGTTGAAAAGCAGAAGGAATCTTTTACCAGTTACCAAGGAATTGAAACTGTTTTAATTAGAAAATCAGTTTCGATTGGTTTGAGAAACGTAACTGTTTTAGTTTGGCTAAGCCCAAAAGAGTGGCCCAAAAAGAACAGAAAGCTACGTACTAAAGGGAAATTATTCCTATTGGGTTCTCAAGGCCCAAAATAAGACTATCATTTTTTATTCCCTGTAGTTCTAATTTCTACTTAGGACGAGGTAGCACCAAAACAAATGTGAATATTTAAAAGAAAGGTGGTACTATTTTTCCAAAGTCCTGTACATTTTTAAACATCCTAGGGACCAGTACTTTTAGAGCTGGTTGGAAATGAATTAAGGACTGAAGCTTAGTTTAAGAAGGCAGATTTTGTAAAGTACCTGAATCGGAGATTTCCAATTTTAGTACCAAAACTGAGATATCCGTCTTCCATTGCTTTGAGCTTATCAATAATTCATTGCCAAAAACAATTGTTAGCCAAAACTAGTTAAGTTCCCCCTGAATTTATGCGTTTCAAAAAAATAATTAAGACAAAATTATACTTGTGATAAGCATAATTAAGCATAATAAGCGCAATTAAGACATAATTAAGCAATGTTTAAACCAATCAAGCAATGTTTAAACAAGAAGGTGTTTTCATCAAAACAAATTAGTGTTTTCACATACTTTCCCCCTGTTCTAATGTAAAGAACCTTCAGTTTCTCTTGCGCTTTGAAGATCCGGCAACTTCACTGATGCCCTTCATGTTCCCACACAGTTCTTTGATGCGTCTTAAATTTTCACGTCTTTCTTCTGATTGAGCATCATTTGAGATGTGGTCAACAACTGTACCTATAGCTTCTGTTCCATCCAGTCCTGAGCTGGATAGAAGTTGTACTGAGTTTTCCGGATTTCTCTGCTGTGCTTCAAGGATTAGATTTGTCAAGTTTAGATGAGAAGGAATATAAGATACTTCTCCTTCTTTGATTGCAATAGGGAGCTGTGGTATTGGAGATGGACTGTGTTGTTGGAGAATTTACTTCCATCTTGCGGTTTCCAGAGTTTGCACCAATAAGTCTGGACAGCTTGTATGCTTCCTTTTGATTGTCAATGATCACCTTCAAGTAATCTTTGGTTACTACCTGATTTGCAGAAGCTACTGCTAGGGCTGATCTGATGTCCATTTGGAGAAGGGACATCTGTTTTTGGAGACTAATTGTGACACTCGCTATTTGCTCTTTGACTTTGTTGATCTCTTTGAGATGAAGTTGACTGTCAGAGGCATAAATTTCCATCGTGTTGCTTACAGCTTCACTCAATAGAGAGATAATCTCCAGAGTCTTCTGCACTGATTTGCTTATTTCTTTGAGGTCTGTGCTGTGTTTTCCTTCAGATTTCTCTATTAGCTGGGTGTGCCTGACTTCCATTTGTTCTATCTCTTGCCTAAAGGAGGCATGTTGAGATGCTAGGGCTGATTCAATCAGCCCTTGGACCTTATTTGTCCAGTTTTCCGGTATCTCATCCGGAAGAGCAGGGGTGAAAGAGCTATGGAAATGAAAGTTGGTTACCTGATGAGATGATGGTGTTCTTTGGAATAGTTTCATAAGAAGAGATTCAGCATCTTCTTGGACATCTTCTTCATCAGTAACCCTCAGTGTTCTTTCAGATTCTCCTTCTATATCAAGCACAAAATTTGATATATCCCTAGAGAGGGAGTCCCTTTCTTCAGCTGTATTCTCTCCTTCAAAAATGGTTGCTTGAGTTTCAGAGACCTCTAGTTCTGCCATTTGAGCTTCTTTTGCAGCTTCTCCAGAATTCCTTTGTGCTTCAACAGCTTGCTCCATTGTTTCTGGAAGAGCTGACTGTTCCGGAGTTTCAGCTGACTTTTCCGGGATCTCAGTTTCAGTAGGATTGGAGATCTCACAAGGAGTGGTGAGAATATCCAAAACTTGAGATTGGATTAGCGGCTGAAATTCTTCTTCATCTGCTGTTTCCTGGTTCTGTTCTTGGGAGGGAGGGGTTGTCTTCTCTTGAACAACTTCAGTCAGAACCATTTCAGAAGCATGTGAAGTTTCCTGAAATGCAGGTGAGGTTTCCGGAAATGTTTGGAAATCTTCAGCTGTTGCTTCAGAAGTGAGAGCCACTTGATCTTCTGTAGCTTTTGAGAAGACTGGCTTGAAAACTGCAGTGTCTTCATCATCTGCTTCACAGTCTGAGACTGGCGTATTGGCCAGGTATTCCAGATGCAAGTCTTCAGGGTTCCTTTGCCATACCCAGTATTCATCCAAAATCTGTTCACAGTTGTGGTTGACTGGTATTCCTAAGCACTTCTTGATGATTTTCTCATTCTTTAGCTGTTGGTCCCAATTCAAGAGTTGCTCTGCTGAATTTCCAACTTTCCAGGCTTTCCAATCATAGTATAGCTGCCAGAATTGGTTATCTGCATCATCTGTTTGATGCTGAGATGAGGTTGGAAGGCTTTGGACTTGAGGAATTTCTTCTTCAAATTGGTGAGGGCTCTGGTTACGAGCAGATGTTTCCTCAGTAAGTTCCTTTTCCTTCAACTCATCCGGATTGACATTTCCTGATGTTGAGGGGGAGTTGATCTTCCTCTTCTTCTTCCTTTGAAGTTCTCCTTGGTCAGAGGATCCTTCCTCTTCTTCAAGGTTTATTGGAGCAAGATTCTGTGGTGCTTCAATGGAGGGAGACACCACTTTCTTCCTTTTGGTAGTCTTCGTCATATGGATGAGTGGGATGTTATCTGAAGAGCTTTCTTCTGCAGTGGCACTAGTACGAGCTCTGTTTTCCCCTTTTGAAGACAGATAATATAGCCAGTATCTTTCTTCATACTTCTTTCCTTTAGAAGCAATACCCATAGATCCCAAAATATGTCCAAGGTATAGTCCTTGACAGAGATATTTCTGGTTGGGCTTTCCCAAATGCTTTGAGATGGAATTGAAAAAGTGTGCAGCCCAGTTTACCTTAGTTTTGGTAATGAGAGAGTTGATAATGAAGGCTCTCTCCTGGGTGATGTCATCGGCATGACCTCCACTTCCACACTCGAGGCAAGCGATGACTAGTTCCAAAACCAATTTGTAATCGTTGTTCAGATCTGCTTTCTTTGATGGGCCAGAAGGAGTTCGCCCAGAAATTCTAATGATGTTCCAGTCCAGATTTTTGACTGGAAATTTCCCAACTTCAACTCCAGAATTGGGAAGGCGAAGCTTTTCTCCCAATTTCTTCTGCGAAAGCTTCACTTTTGTACCTCCAACGGTGGACTTGATGACTGGAAACGTCCTCTGTGGGTCCTTCTTTGAATGGGCAGTTTTGATTTCTCCATTTCTGTAGAATTCGAGAACTTCTTCCTCGAATTTGAGGCGAATCTCCATTTGAAGAAATTCAGAGAGTTCTTGAGCGGCTATCATTTGCAGATAGCTTTGGAAGAATGTTGGTGAGGAGCACTTGGCTTCTAACTTCTGGAAGTGGACATTTGCTCCGACAACCTTCATTTTCTCAGAAATTTGGGTGAAAATTTGAGAAATAAAGACTTAGGGTTCTTGCAAGTTCTTGAGAATTTTTCGCGAAGAAGATGACGAAGAATTTTTGAGAGGGCGGTTGAGATCTGAATAGTGGCGATTGGGTTTTATTGTGGGCGATTTATGCGGCTAGTGGCGATTGGATTTTTTAACTGTTCCCAAGGCCACGTTCTTACCCATCATTTTGACAGACGTGGAAAGTGAACTGCCACGTGCACTACATTCAGTCTAATTGAATTAGACCAATTTTGTGAAGCAAATCGGAAAACTTGGCTTCACTTAGTGGTTTGGTGAAGATATCCGCCAGTTGTTCTTCAGTTGAGATATACTCAATTTTGATATCTTTCTTTTCCACATGATCTCTGATGAAGTGATGCTTGACATCAATGTGCTTAGTGTGAGAATGATGCACTGGGTTTTGAGAGATGGCTATGGCACTTTGATTGTCACAAAATATTGTCACTTCCTTTGTCTTGACTCCATAGTCCAGTAGTTGTTGCTTTAGCCACAAAACTTGAGCACAACAACTACCGGCTGCAATGTACTCTGCTTCTGCTGTTGATGTAGAAATGGAGTTTTGTTTCTTACTAAACCAAGAAACAAGATTTCCACCAATGAATTGACAAGTACCAGATGTACTTTTCCGGTCAACTTTGCATCCGGCAAAGTCAGAGTCTGAGTATCCCACTAACTCAAATGAATTGTTCTTAGCATACCACAAACCCATGTTCTGAGTTCCTTTGAGGTATCTAAGAATCCTTTTAGCTGCTATCAGATGACTTTCCTTTGGCTTTGACTGGAATCTGGCACAAACACCTACTGCATATGAGATATCCGGACGACTTGCAGTAAGGTAAAGTAGAGATCCGACAATCCCTCTGTAGAGAGTTTGGTCTACATCCATATCAAGCTTGGTGGATGTGCTCATGGGGACAGAAACGGATGACTTCTGATCAACTTTGAACTTCTTGATAAGATCCCTTGTATACTTCGCTTGGTTGATGAGGGTTCCTTCGCTTCTCTGTTTGATTTGAAGACCAAGGAAATAGTTGAGTTCTCCCATCATGCTCATCTCAAATTTTCCTTGCATGAGTGTTGAGAACTTAGTGCATAGATCTTCCTTAGTTGAGCCAAATATGATGTCGTCCACATAGATTTGGACCAATAAGAGATCTTCACCATCTTGTAGTTTGAATAATGTCTTGTCAATGACTCCTTTGGTAAATCCATTGTCTATAAGAAATTGAGACAATGTATCATACCAAGCTCTTGGTGCTTGTTTGAGTCCATACAGCGCCTTTTTGAGTCTATACACTTGATCTCCCTTAGTATGTAACTCAAATCCTGGAGGCTGTTCTACATACACTTCTTCCTCTAGGTTTCCGTTGAGAAATGCGCTTTTGACATCCATTTGATAGACTTTGAAGTCCTTATGAGTAGCAAAGGCTAGAAACAGCCTTATAGCTTCAAGTCTAGCAACTAGAGCGAAGGTTTCATCAAAATCTATACCTTCTTCTTGACAATATCCTTTTGCAACTAACCTGGCCTTGTTTCTGAAAACAACGCCGTTTTCATCCATCTTGTTCCGGAATACCCACTTTGTCCCAATGACATGTTGATGAGTAGGTCTGGGAACAAGTTTCCAGACATCATTTCTGGAAAACTGGTTGAGTTCTTCTTGCATTGCATTGATCCAATCAGAATCAGCTAGAGCTTCTTCAATATTCTTTGGTTCCACTTGTGAGATGAAACAAGCAAGCATAGCTTCTAGATTCTGTTGGGCACTCCTTGTGCGAACACCAGATTGAATATATCCAATGATCTGTTGAGGAGGATGATCCCTTATCCAACGAAGATTGTGTTGATTGGGATTGACTGGTTGATCTAGTTCAGCTTCTGGTTGAAGAACAGAAGTTGTTGGTGTTTCCGGATGGATTGGCACTGAGTTGCCATTTCCGGAATTGTCGCCGTTTGAGATATCCGGAATATTGGAAGGCTGGCCAAAATTTCCGGAGGGCTCAGCACTGTCTGAATCCGGATTTCTCTGTGAAATCTTCAGAGGCAGACTTCTGAATGGAATGAATTCCGTGGGCTTCATTCTATCTTCTTTATTGACTTCTTCATCCTTGTCTGATAGATCCAGAACCTCATGATCATGCTTTGATGGTTTGTCAACCACATGTTTTTCATCAAAAATAACATGTATTGACTCTTCAGTGATCATGGTTCTTTTGTTGAAGACTCTGAACGCCTTGCTTACCATGGAATATCCTAGGAAGATGGCCTCATCTGATTTCTCATCAAAAGTGTTCAGATGATTCTTCCCGTTGTTTAACACAAAGTACTTGCTCCCAAAAATATGGAAATAGGATATATTAGGCTTTCTCCCGTTCCACAGTTCATAGGGAGTTTTGTTGTGCCTTTTATAAATCATACTCCTATTTTGAGTGTAGCAGGCTGTGTTAACTGCTTCAGCCCAGAACCTCTTTGGTAAGGAAGCTTCTGCTAGCATGGTTCTCACTGCTTCCTTCAGGGTTCTGTTCCTTCTTTCAGCTACACCATTCTGTTGAGGTGTCCTTGCTGCAGATGTCTGATGAAGAATTCCGTTTTCTTCACAGTAGTGAATGATGATTTCATTCAGGAATTCTGTACCTTTGTCAGATCTGATCTTCTGAATGGTCTGACTTGCTTGGTTTTGAATCAGCTTCATGCAGTTGGTGAGTTTGCCTTGAGTCTCCTTCTTGCCGTTGAGGAAGATTGTCCACGTGTATCTTGAGTAATCATCAACTACCACAAGGACATATTTCTTTCCACTTAGACTTAGTGGTGTAACAGGGCCAAATAAGTCCATGTGAATAAGACTTAATATCCTTGTAGTTGAGAGTGCCGATTTTGCCTTGAAGGTGGACTTGACTTGCTTTCCTTTTTGGCAAGCATCACAAATACTTTCCTTTTTGAATGCAGCTTTGGGAAGACCTTCTACTAACCCTTCTCTAGACAGCTTGTTGAGAGTTTTGAAGTTGAGATGACTCAACCTCTTATGCCAAAGCCATAGAAGGTTAGTGTCACCTTTGCTGATTAGACATGCTTCCTTGACATCGCTCCATATTACTTCATAGATGTTTCTGATTCTCTTCCCAGTGAGAATAACTTCATTTGTGGAGATGTTCTTGAGAGATGCCATGTCCTTGCAGAATTCCAAGGAGTAACCTTTATCACAAAACTGACTTATGCTAAGAAGGTTGTAATTGATACCTTCAACATAAGATACAGCTTGGATGGTTAGTCCCTTGTACACCAGATTTCCTAGTCCTTTGGTAAGGCCAAAATCATTGCTTCCTCCAAAAGTAACTCTTGGACCATCATAGGGAATTAGATTGCTCAAAAGGCTCGCATCACCCGTCATGTGTCTTGAACAGCCACTGTCTAAGTACTAGACACCTGGGTACTTAGTGGCTTCCTGCATTAGGAGTAGGAAGATTTTGGTACCCAATTAAGTTTGGGTCCGGAGTAGTTAATGGTGTGTGTCCCTACATCAAGTTTGAAGTTGCAGGGAATCTTCCTTGCAGCTCTAAACTTGTTGGGATTGTAATCATAGTTGTAGGCATAAAACTTCCTACGTGCAGGAGGGGTTATTTCCTGTTTCCTCCTAGCAAACCTAGGTTGATAAGACCTATAATTTTGTCTAGGTTGTGCATAGTGTGTCCTGTGTCGGTTATAAGCATACTTAGGTGGCACAAATAGCTTCTGGGGTGAAGGATGACTATATCTTGGCATAGTTCTCCACTCAGAATTTCTTGGAAAACTCCTGTCTACCCCATAATGGGTATAGCCTCGTGTATAATGGGGGTTAGAAGGTTTTCTTCTGAAATTATTTCCTTTTTGAGGTCTGTCCAGCTTCCTATAGTTCTTAGGAGGGACTACCTTTTTGGGAACTTCTGTTGGTTTTTCTTTTTCCTTCCCTTTCTGCTTATTTGGTTTAGCAGTAGGTTTAGGAGGGATGAAGGTTGTTTTCCCTTTCCTTTTAGAATTGGAGGGGTCAAACCCAAGTCCTTCACGACCCTTATGTTTGGTCGTTTCAAGAAGCTTATCCACTGCTTCTTTGGACTTAAGAGTCCCTAGTTCTTTGTTAATGGATTTCACCTTTTCAGAGAGAGATTCATTTTCAGTCTTGAGTTGAGTGATCTCATTCAGTTGACTTTTCCGACCTTTAGTCAACTTGAGATTCTCTTCACTCAATAGTTTGTTCTCCTCTGTTAAGGAAGAATGTTTGAGATTTATCTCCTCAAAGTCTTTCATCATCTTTTTGAACTGGTCAAAAAGATTTTCAAAAGTTGGTATGCTTTCATAAGAAGATGAGCAGGAGGTCTGTGAGGTTACCTCTTGATCAGCATCATCTTTGGCCATTAGGCAGAGAGTGTCATCTTCTGACATAGTCCACCTATTCTCATGGTTGGACTTTTCAGCTCTGCGCTCCATGCAGATGAGAGCTTCTTCATCCGAGCTTGAGCTGGATGACTCGTCACTTTCAGCAGCAACCATTGCCTTCTTTTTCTTCTCGATCCTTTCTCTTTCTCCGTACTTCTCCACTTTTGGGTACGGGCATGCTGACTTCCAGTGGCCAGGCTTCCTGCAATTGTAACACAAATAAGATTCAGGAGGAGAGTCACTTACCTGTGGCTTTCCCTTGGATGGCCTTCTGACTGAGTCAGCTTTCTTGAATAACTTTTTGAACTTCCGGAATTGCTTGACCATCATGGCAAATTCCTCATCGTAGTTCTCCATTTTTGAACTTGACGGCTGACTGGAGGAAGGTGTGTCACAGTTCCTTGGGCATGTCCCTTCACTTGATGGTACTCTTGGAGCTGTCATCAGTGCCGTGGGGAAGGGAGTGACTTGTTCTTCCTTCTTCTTCTTCAGCTCGTGCTCATAGGTTCTGAGCTCATCAAGAAGACCTTGGACAGTGTAGTTCTCCAGATTTCTTCCTTCTTCCATGGATGTGGCTTTGGTGTACCACTCAGTTGGAAGAGATCTCAGCAACCTTACATTCTTTTCTTTGGGAGAAAGAACGTGGTTAAGTGATGCAAGATCATTCAAGATTTTGTGGAATCTTTCATCCAGCATATCAAATGATTCTCCGGGAAGCATTTTGAAGCCTTTGAACTTCTCAAGCAGGACTTCTATCTTCTGCTTTCTCAAGTCCTCTGAACCTTCACATAGCTTCCCAAGCCCTTTCCATATCTCCATGGCAGTCTTGAGGTGCTTAATTTTGGAGAAGGTGATGGGGTCAAGTGTCTTGAAGATGGCTGCTTTGGCGACGTTATCCAGATTGTGCTTTTTGCAATCTCTATCATCCCATTTTTCCTTGGGCTTTGGAATGTACTGGACTATGTCTGGAGTTGCTGGATTCCTCTCAGGATTCTCCATTTGGATTTTCAAGGGTCCATCCTCAAGCACCATCCACATGCAATCATCTAGAGCGTAGAGGTGTGCTTCCATCATGATCTTCCAATCATCATAAAATAGAAGAGAAAACTTGGGCAAACCGTGATCCATATTGTTCACCATTTTGATCGCTTCTCGTTAATCTAAACGTAGATAGTGAGAAGACAGCTCTGATACCAATTGGTGATCCCAAAGTGGTGAAATACAAAGTCTAGAGGGGGGGTGAATAGACTTTGTTACAGATTTAAAATCTTTTTCGTTTCTTTTGAAAACGTGAAAATGAGTGTTAATCTAGAGTCCTTGTGAACTTTAGATTGTGTGCGGAATTTTGGTGGGTAGAGTGAGCAGTAATGAATATGGATAGGTTAGTTTTCACAGTTAATATAATTTCAAGTAAGAATAAAGATAAGAGAGAGAGAGACACGCAAACTTTAACGAGGTTCGAAGGTGGGGTAATCCTTCTACGTCCTCAAAATCCACTATGTAGTTGGTTGTTGAATAATGGACCAACAATTACACTTGTGTGAATTTCTGCACGGTATATCTTCACAAGACCAATGTTGCTACTGCACTCGTGCTGGCTTTGTTGTTCCTTCGAAGGTCAAGCTTCTTCAACAACTGCAAGATCCGAACAATAGGACTTGCAAGATCAACTTGTAAGAGAGTTGACCTATCCCCTTTTTAATCAATAAGTTTGATCAAAAGTAATATCCTTCAACGTGGTGTGGTGCTTGAGGCAAGGAAACCTTCAAGTGTTTACACTATAGCTTTTTGGAAGGATGAGAAGTTTGCTTCTGGATAAGGAGTTTAGGAATCTCTCTTTATCAAGCTTTTTGGGCTAACTGTGAATGAGATAGCTTTAGTGATTGCTTCGTTGTGTTGTTGCATCAGCGTATCTCATCATGTACTCTCCAGTCTTCCAAGGATGCTATTTATAACTGGATTGGATAATCTATCCGTTGAATCATAATAGACTATCCGTTGCATTTGCTGGCTTCAATTTTGAATGAAGATTGTGATTTGAAGATTCTCTGTTGACGTGGGCATTTGGACGTACCCAAATGTTGAGAAAGGATTCCTTTTTCCGCAAAATCCGTCTTCTAGCTTTTGTTCAAGAATTCAAGACTGTAGCACTTTACTCTGTTTGTCTTCTAGTGCTTGTTTAGGAATTCTGGGCAGGCTCTTTAATTTTAGATGCCCAGACTTTGTCTTCGAGCAATTTGTTCTTGAATCAGCATTATTATCTTCAATCTAGCCGTTGAAAACCAAGAGATTGATTTTTCCTTGCCAACGGTAAGAGTTTTCTTCATTCAGGACTTAGATAAATTTTCTAAGTCTTTTCTCACTTGTCCGCTTTCTGAGACTTCCGGTCTTCAGTGAGTCTTCCGATTCTTAGCTGACAAATCCGGATGAGCCATTTTCAGACTTCCGGATGAGAAAGAGATCCGCGCTAGTCTTCCGATTAGCCTTCAGCGGGTTGTAGCGGGACATCCGGTTCTTATGTAGTCTTCCGGATCTGAGAATTTTCATCTGATTGAGAAATCCTTACTTGTTTCTGATACTTCCGATCAAGATATCCAATTTTTCATATCACTGAATTTGATTAAGTCTTCAGGCATCAAAACGCTTAAAGAGATATCACAGTTTTATTGGAAATCTCAAGAGCTCAGTTTTGACAATATTTCTAAAAAGAAAAATTACATTGAATATTGGGGGAGGCTTAAAGTCCCTAATACATTCTAAATACATCATCATCAAAATCTATAATATTTTTCCCAACACAACTATTAGCTATTAGCTTCATTTTCTTCAATAGTGTAGGGTGACAGTCTACTGTCACTTCTGATAATATACTGTCTGATGTTCAGAATGGGCTGATAATCGATTATCACACTCTGATAATCGATTATCAAACTTCAGAGAGGGCTGACAGTCGATTATCACATTCTGTAATCGACTGTTGCTCAGCTTTGTTACAAAAATCTGCAGAACGATGAATAATCGATTTTCAAGTTGATAATCGATTATCCATCATCTTCTACCTCGAGCCAACTTGCGGAAATGTCACTTTTACTCACCAAACTTCAATTAAAGTATATAAAAATGTTCTCCAAGGTTCATGGACCATTTTAGCATCATTAATTCTTAATTTTAACATCAATTTCATGGTTTATGATTCTTAGTTCTTCAAGCATGTCAAACACAAAACACAACCAAATGACCATCTATGAACGTAGAATCGATCTATATGAACATTCTAGTCATTAGATATATCTACGGGCTTACCTCGAAGCTTAACGAAGATTCCGGCGAAAGAACGGCGAAACTTCCGGCGACAAAAGCTCCTAACTCCGGCGACCTCTCACTAAAATGGCAGCACCACAATACCCCTCACACTCTCAGGAATAATTAGAAGGAAAAATGAAGAAGAATGGTGAAGAATTGATTGGGTTAGGTTCTTATTATATAGAATGGTGAAGAAGAAGAGGACACTTCTCCAAGTAGATGCTGCGTAGGAAACTTTCTAGTGCGCTGGGAGGCGCCGTCTCCATAGTGTCCCTGATTGGGACCAATTTTGGTTCCAGTTGGGTTACACTTTTTGGTCCAACTTTCTCCAAATTAAAATCCGTTTGCACTGTTGCGATCACACAGTCGAACTCTATCCAACGATATAATTTTTATATTCATTCATTATACTTTTTCTGAAACCACATTTTTGGGTGTTTGACTTTAACAGAGTCAAAATTGGTTTAATTGACCTTCTTCATAAAAGGTTCTCTCATTTAATTCACATCAATTATTCTCATGATTTATTTCAACAAATCATTTCAATATTTACATTCTAAACAAATTCTTTATTTACTCTTGATTTGGATCTGTACTCAGATTCCCAATCAAGACCACACAAATAGTCCACATATTGGATTTATCTCTATGAGACTTATCCAGATTTTGATATTAGATGTCAAAACAAATTTCAAATCGGCCCAAAGCCCAACAATAATTTATTTTAATCAAAACAATTGTGATTAATTTATTATTTATTCATTAATAATTCTAGGGTATGTTTTGGGGCGTTACACCGGGTTCCCTGAAGAGAGCTTGCAACTAAAGAGAGCCTTACTCACGAGAAAACGTTCATGCCTGGATTGCCCCTGGTATAGCTGCCGTAAGGCCACGATCATCTCGTGGGCCTTCATGTCCTCGTGCTGTTTTTGCAGCTCGGTTATCATGGTAGCCAGCATGACACAGCTAACCTGGTTGTCATCCTTAACGTGTTTCTTGTAGGCATCTTTGACCGCTTTCGGGGCGTTAGCGGGAGGGGCAGGAGGAATGGGCTTTTCGAGCACATACTCTTTCTCATCCATGCGGAGAACAATGGAGAGATTGCGTTGCCAGTCAACAAAGTTTGTTCCGTTCAATGTATCTGTAACACCCTAATCCGTCCAGGTTTACAACCCCTTCCGAACTAAAGTATTCACTTGGTAATCGTATAATTTAAAACTTTTCAAACACACTTTATTCATCATAAATGAAATTCCAAACATAATTGTAGTAAATACGGAGTGTTTAATGCGGAAGCGATTTTTAAACATGATTCATAATAACATAATCATTTATTTTCTCAATAAATCCACCACGACTGTCTCGCCCCTTCTGCTACCAAGAACATGCCATTCACTCATTCTGTCTACCTGCGTGTAGCAAATAAAACATACTACACGCTGAGCGATGAAGCTGAGTAAGCATATCTAAAGCGTCGAACATCCAAATAAATTGAATCTCAATTCATAATCAACCATTTGATATCATGCACACAATATATGATTCAAACATTCATGATATTCTCAATATTTTATTCCAAGTCATTTGATATTCAATATCTCAACCATGCTCTTAAATTATTCTTAATCTAAGGCCAAATCATTTTATAACAAGCTCTTAGCTATTCCTAGTCTAAGGCAACATTTCTAACCAGGCTCTTAAACTATAAATAGTTTAATGCAGAACACAAGAATCGATAATCCACCCTATGGGTCATGTGGATTACGTACCAACCGAACAATGATTTGTCGGGTGGGTGATATCCGGTCTGGATCCCGTACGTACGTTTGAACCCGAAATATGAATTGGTCAAGTAGGTATATCTTAGAGTTCTTCTAGATATCCTTAATAATCATCATCAATATACAACTGGGTATATCTTAGAGTTCTTCTAGATATCCTTAACAATATACACTGTTTTCATAATCACCATTAATTCATTCATTTTTTTTTAATCATGACTTAATCATCAATAATCATTTTAATCAGTAGGTTTATCATTCATAATTATCCATAATAATTATTCATCATAATGATCATTCAACATAATATTTAATAGCAAACAGCGGCCTAGTCTCGGGTGTTAACACCCGAACTTATCGTCATGCATCACATAATGTTTTATATGCCAAAAACATCATTTATTATACAAAATCATATTTAAATTGTTCTTAATTAATTAGTATTTTCAAATAATATTTCCAAGAATATTTTCGGGACACTGGAATTGAGGAAAAATCGATTTATTCAATAAATTAATATAAAAATCGATTTTTGAATATATATTAATCCATTAAATTTATAAAATCGATTTTTCAACATATTTTAATCGATTAATTTGAAAAATCGATTTTTCAACATATTTTAATCGATTAATTTGTAAAATCGATTTTAATATATATTTTAATCGATTAAATACAAAAAATCGATTTAATACCTTAATATAATCAATTATTTTTTTTATTTTGATACACGTTATCTGAACAAGTTTTAATCGATTTTTAGGAAGAAAATAATCTATTTTCGATCACTGTTCATCGTCTTCTACCTTCGGTCCATTTTCAGACATATCACTTTTAGTTACCAAACTTCAATTAAACTATATAGAAATGTTCTCCAAGGTTCATAGATCATTTTAGAATTATTAAAACATATTTTTAACATCGAATTCAAGGTTTATGATTCTTGGTTCTTCAAACATGTCAAACACAAAACTCAACCAAATGACCATTTATGAACGTAAAAACAACCTATATGAACATTCTAATCTTTAGATATATCTACGGGCTTACCTCGAAGGTAAATGAAGGTTTTGAATATTTTCCGGCGAAACTTCCGGCAAAGATTGAGTAGATGCTGCGTAGGAACTTCACGTTCTTCTTTCGGCGATAGTGCGACTTAAGGAGACTCAGCACGTTACTCTCTGATTAGGGCTAATTTTTGGTCCAGTCGGGGTACACTTTTCGGTCCAACTTTCTCCGAATTGAAATCCGTTTGCACCGTTGCGATCAGACAGTCGAACTCTATCCAACGATATAATTTTTATATTCATTTGTTATACTTTTCCCGACACCACATTTTTGGGTGTTTGACCTTAACAGAGTCAAAATTGGTTTAATTGACCTTTCTCATAAAAGGTTTTCTCATTTAATTCATATCAATTATTCTCATGATTTATTTCAACAAATCATTTCAATATTTACATTCTAAACAAATTCTTTATTTACTCTTGATTTGGGGCTTTACTCAGGTTCCCAATCAAGATCACACAATAAATCAACATGTTGGATTTATCTCTATAAGATTTATCCCAATTATGTTTTTTGGATATCAATATATATTTTATTCAAGCCCAAATCCCAACAACAATTTATTTTAATCAAAACAAATTTTGTTTAATTGAATATTTAATTCAATAAATTTTAGGGTATATTTTGGGGCGTTACATTTCTCCCCCCCTTAAAGGAATTTCGTCCTCGAAATTCTTCTAAGGCCCAATGTTCAACATTTTGTAGTGATCTCACTTAAAAATAACCGTGTCATGCTCATTTGCTTAAACCATAATTCTGTCATTATCCATACGGATACGTAATCTCAAACTGTCGATCGGTTGTACAGTAGTTCGTCATTCATCGACCTTATGTTGAAACATTTCTTCATTCATCTTTATGGTAGCTCTCATTTATCGTTTAATGAGTCTTCGTACTCATAGGTGATGACGTTCGAGTAGCGTCTCATGTACGACTTGTCATATTTAAACTTCTTCTATTAATTTGAAACCATATCTGGATATGATAGCGACAGATTCGATTGTAGCACTATGGCTGATCTTGTTTCAAGGGAAGAAGAGAATATCTTCAGTACGCGATTCAATTCATGAATTCATAGAGTGAGGGATCTTTACAAGTTCTAACACCAACATCGCATATAGGTTAGGGATTTTCGCTTGAATGATTCAGCTTGTTCTCGTGACGTCATTTCTTCTCTGGTTGTTGCATACACATTTCCTTGTCAAGGTTATAATGGAGTTTGCTTGGTCAATAAGATCATCGATAATGATCTTTAGAGATAAGGTAATTGTATTGATTGTTTTGTGGTCCACAAAGAGAGGTTTAACATATTGTTTAAGTCAGGGTATTTTTACTAGTGTGATCGAGTCACGTATTCCAAGGGTATAGTTTTCAAATATCAGTATCAAAAAGCATCTTGGGGATTACATTGTGAGTTAAGACAAATTTTTCATGGTTCAATATCTTGATACCAGTAATGGAATTCAATCTTTTCAAGATTGGTCAAGTGGGATGTTTCAAGAGTGTGATCAACACAATAAGTTTGAGTATTTCAAGGGTATGAATCAGAAGATACAAACATAACGTTTGTGAATTATCGTTACTAATCGTAGGTTTTCACTCTTTGGAAGCTACTCAAGGAGTCATTGTCTTAGGGAAATAGCCGTTTTGACTTTTCATCTCGGATTTAAACGTGTTTCAGGGCAACGAATCCAACTGTTTAAGAGTCTCAATGTGTCATATCATCAGCAGACTATAATATTAGCGAGTACGTTCTTGTCTTTAGATATATTGAATACATTTTACTGTATGTATTTTGGCTGGTGACAATTACCTTTCCACCAGTGGTCAGGTTTCTGAGGATATATATATATATATCACGATTATGGGAAGAGTATCCCACATTCTCACATTATGGAAGGAACTTCTCGAACACTTCCTTACACGATAAGATTCGTTGGTCTTCTTGGCAGTCATTCTCTTGGTAGAAATCCAAAGTTTATGGCTACTGCAGTAGATTTAGGAAGAGAATTGATAAGGTGAAGAATTAGTCTTGCTTATGGAGGAGGCAACGTTGGCCTACAAGGAGCTGTTGCTTCAACAGTCTTTACCAATGGAGGTCTCGTTAGAGGTTTCATTCCTGGGTACATAGCAACACGACGGGTCTACGGACCTACATACGGCGTAGAGCACACAGTTTCCAGCAATTACTACAAATATTTTGAGATGAATCATGTCGTGGAAGCTTTCATCATTCTTCCTGGAGGAGTTGACACTATGGAAGGTTTGTTCACCTTGATCTCGTGGGCTTCTGAAGGGTTACACAATAGACCCATTGGTCTCTTGAACGTTGACGGTTATTTCAATAACCTACTCAAATTTCTAGATGATGCGGTGAGGCAGAACTTCATGGCTTTGAATCAAAGGAAACTTTTTATTTCTTCATTCTTTGTTGATGAGCTTTTAGACAAACTAGAGTTTGCTAAAGCGTTCCCGGAACCTGGGGTTAGTTACGATGAGTTCGTGAATCCCGGAAGACTAAACTTGGAATTGCATTTATAACTTTCTACACGTAATCCAAGTTGTATCTGTGTTTAAATAATATTATCCATAAACATCAATGGTTAGTCATATGCGAGCTACATTTGCTTCATTCTTCAGTCTTTCACTGTTGGTGTCATTTATTCACGTCAAACGAGTCAATCGATTTGTCTAGTCAGCATCCCTATGTTTCACTTAGTCAATTCAGACTACATCGACGTTTTTGACGATAAACAACTAAATCATTAGTCGCTTCATAGCAAGGCATCAGTTCATTCAACATGTTCGAGATGTCTATAGCTTTTAACAAATAGGTTCTTCTAACAAATCATCTATACGTAGTAAAGAGTAGCGATTCTTGATCGTCAGTTTGTCCATCCTTCTTAACAGGGATGTGATAGTATCTTGACCGTAAGTCAATCTTAGAGAATACAATGGATCCTCTAAGCTGATCAAATAAGTCATGACACGAAGTAAAGGATAACGAATTGTTCAACTGACAGTAGTTGATATAGAGTCTCATTGATTCTTCCTTATTCACGTTTGAACAGAACAGATACTCTCCGATAAAGGAAACACTTTGTCAGATGATTCCTTCTTAGGCAATCTTCATAGTTTTTTTTTGACGGAAACACATTAAATACGGAGTTACGAATATTGGTCCTTTATAGGATCAAGATTGACAGAGTTTTTAATTTCTTGGAACGGTGAAATATAAGGAAGTTCATATCAGAGGGGTGACATACTTTTGGTACGTTCCTTCAGCTTAGATGTTTCTTTTTGGGTATCGCACGAATAGACTTCACACTTGAGATGTTTTCGTATATAAATTCGAGATGAACTTGGTCGGTTTAGAAATCAGCTTTGCTTTTACCTCTATAAGGTTACCATCATTGGTCTTCAGTTGAGGAATTCTTCATCACAAGTTGACAACAACAACGACGTTCAGTCAGTTAATGCATACTAAGGATAATGTCGATTTTCCTTGTATGGTACTTCAACGATGTTTTACAAAGAATTGTCGCTTAACGAACGATTCCAATTCACATTAAGGAATCGCATAATGCGTCCTAATGAGTCAAACAATAGTATCAGATACTTTAGATAATAGAGTTTATTGATTCTAAACGTTCGTGTTTGAATCAGCGATTAGATCGCCTTGAGTCCACATGAGGATCTTTGACATCAGCTTCACAGATGTTTCTCAACATATATCAACACGAATCGTTCTTCAGGTTCATCTCACTTGCGTGCGACTTTTCTTGTACATATCAACTTCGTCATTCACGATGCGATGCGTACGTTGATAACGTATCAGAGGTTCATACATTTTTTTTATTCTTTTGTTTCTTTACCGAATACGAAAATTTGACTTGAGTCTATGCTCGATATAATTTCAGTACTAACAATTGTTATCAAATGAGAATTTAACACAGTCAATATTTACTAAGTAAATTCTGATACCTTTCCTGGAGCAGAGGGATGCGAGAGTTGTGGATGTGATTGACAATTTTTTTTTTACCCAAAATATATAATATATATTTTTAAATCAAACATTGATCCGAAGATCGTGTTTACAACCATTTGCTCGGATACCAAATTGTAACACCCTAATCCGTCCAGGTTTACAACCCCTTCCGAACTAAAGTATTCACTTGGTAATCGTATAATTTAAAACTTTTCAAACACACTTTATTCATCATAAATGAAATTCCAAACATAATTGTAGTAAATACGGAGTGTTTAATGCGGAAGCGATTTTTAAACATGATTCATAATAACATAATCATTTATTTTCTCAATAAATCCACCACGACTGTCTCGCCCCTTCTGCTACCAAGAACATGTCATTCACTCATTCTGTCTACCTGCGTGTAGCAAATAAAACATACTACACGCTGAGCGATGAAGCTGAGTAAGCATATCTAAAGCGTCGAACATCCAAATAAATTGAATCTCAATTCATAATCAACCATTTGATATCATGCACACAATATATGATTCAAACATTCATGATATTCTCAATATTTTATTCCAAGTCATTTGATATTCAACATCTCAACCATGCTCTTAAATTATTCTTAATCTAAGGCCAAATCATTTTATAAGAAGCTCTTAGTTATTCCTAGTCTAAGGCAACATTTCTAACCAGACCCTTAAACTATAAATAGTTTAATGCAGAACACAAGAATCGATAATCCACCCTATGGGTCATGTGGATTACGTACCAACCGAACAAAGATTTGTCAGGTGGGTGATATCCGGTCTGGATCCCGTACGTACGTTTTAACCCGAAATATGAATTGGTCAAGTAGGTATATCTTAGAGTTCTTCTAGATATCCTTAATAATCATCATCAATATACAAGTGGGTATATCTTAGAGTTCTTCTAGATATCCTTAACAATATACACTGTTTTCATAATCACCATTAATTCATTCATTTTTTTTTAATCATGACTTAATCATCAGTAATCATTTTAATCAGTAGGTTTATCATTCATAATTATCCATAATAATTATTCATCATAATGATCATTCAACATAATATTTAATAGCAAACAGCGGCCTAGTCTCGGGTGTTAACACCCGAACTTATCGTCATGCATCACATAATGTTTTATATGCCAAAAACATCATTTATTATACAAAATCATATTTAAATTGTTCTTAATTAATTAGTATTTTCAAATAATATTTCCAAGAATATTTTCGGGACACTGGAATTGAGGAAAAATCGATTTATTCAATAAATTAATATAAAAATCGATTTTTGAATATATATTAATCCATTAAATTTATAAAATCGATTTTTCAACATATTTTAATCGATTAATTTGAAAAATCGATTTTTCAACATATTTTAATCGATTAATTTGTAAAATCGATTTTAATATATATTTTAATCGATTAAATACAAAAAATCGATTTAATACCTTAATATAATCAATTATTTTTTTTATTTTGATACACGTTATCTGAACAAGTTTTAATCGATTTTTAGGAAGAAAATAATCTATTTTCGATCACTGTTCATCGTCTTCTACCTTCGGTCCATTTTCAGACATATCACTTTTAGTTACCAAACTTCAATTAAACTATATAGAAATGTTCTCCAAGGTTCATAGATCATTTTAGAATTATTAAAACATATTTTTAACATCGAATTCAAGGTTTATGATTCTTGGTTCTTCAAACATGTCAAACACAAAACTCAACCAAATGACCATTTATGAACGCAAAAACAACCTATATGAACATTCTAATCTTTAGATATATCTACGGGCTTACCTCGAAGGTAAATGAAGGTTTTGAATATTTTCCGGCGAAACTTCCGGCAAAGATTGTGGCTTGCTCCGGCGACTTCACACCAAATTGACAGCACAACTTCGTTCTCCACACTCACAGCTTTCTCTTCGAGTTTATTTGAAGGAGAATGGTGAAGGAATGAGGGAGTTAGCTTCTCTTTTTATAGGGAAGATGAAGAAGAAGGAAACAAAGTCTGAGTAGATGCTGCGTAGGAACTTCACGTTCTTCTTTCGACGATAGTGCGACTTAAGGAGACTCAGCACGTTACTCTCTGATTGGGGCTAATTTTTGGTCCAGTCGGGGTACACTTTTCAGTCCAACTTTCTCCGAATTGAAATCCGTTTGCACCGTTGCGATCAGACAGTCGAACTCTATCCAACGATATAATTTTTATATTCATTTGTTATACTTTTCCCGACACCACATTTTTGGGTGTTTGACCTTAACAGAGTCAAAATTGGTTTAATTGACCTTTCTCATAAAAGGTTTTCTCATTTAATTCTTATCAATTATTCTCATGATTTATTTCAACAAATCATTTCAATATTTACATTCTAAACAAATTCTTTATTTACTCTTGATTTGGGTCTTTACTCAGGTTCCCAATCAAGATCACACAATAAATCAACATATTGGATTTATCTCTATAAGATTTATCCCAATTATGTTTTTTGGATATCAATATATATTTTATTCAAGCCCAAATCCCAACAACAATTTATTTTAATCAAAACAAATTTTGTTTAATTGAATATTTAATTCAATAAATTTTAGGGTATATTTTGGGGCGTTACAGTATCTTTATCCAGAATGGAACGCAGGGCAAGGTTGTTTGTGTTGTTGTTTGCCATCTACCGAATTTTGCGAAGATAGTTATTATCATGAATTAAGTATCTAATAGGTCTTTATTAAATACTCTCCCACTATTTCTAACAAGTCAACTACCCTCAGGTACGGAACCTATTGACTTGTGGTTTCTATTTGAAGAATACCCTAGCGGGCCAAGATCCATATTTTATTTAACTATAATTGTGCTTTGCATCTTCCCTACAGTTAAATTATTTAGGTAGGAATTCATTCCAATTGCAATCGTTATTACAACTCTTGGTTCGGTGGATTCTTTTAAATAAAATTCTTAATTGGGCCAGATCCATATTTCATTTAACTATAGTTGTGCTTTGCATCTTGCCCTACAGTTAAATTATTTCTGGTAGGAATAAATTCCAATTGTAACAATTTACAACTCTGGTTGGATGATCTGATTTTATTTATTGATCCTACTACAGTGCCCTAAGTCTCTCATCCTTATGACCAAGACTTAGTTAAGACTAACCCGGGGCGAGTCAGTACCCTAGTTACGGGTTTCGCACCTAACCAACGTAAACCGGGCGTCTCACTTGGGTGAGTCCGTTACCGATCTAAATTGGGTTTGACGAGTGACGGGGCGTTGGGGTAGCACAGGCTTAAAATTATGAGGGATTTATAACGCAATCTTGCCTATGGCATACACCGCGCGTATGCACTAGCGAAAATCACATACATGCATACATTCAATCATACATCACATGCATAATAAGTAAACGTGAAATGATTGTGGCTCCTAAAGAAAAACAAACGATAGCGCCTTGATCAAGAGATCTCTATCTCCGGCCCATCACGTCTTCCTTAGGATTCTCTATCACGAACGGACTTCGTCTTCTTATCTTCTTATAATTTTCGAGAGAAAAGAATATTTGAGGTAAAGAAGAGAATTACATCCAGAGTATAGAGATGAGGCACGACACGCAGGCCGTATTTAAAATTACAACAAATATAACTAAGCCACAATCATCCACCATGCAATAATAAATACAAGCATCACATGCATCACATCATACATATTAAAGCATACAACGGGCGAACCGCGCTCGCCCCAGACCTAG
Source organism: Cuscuta australis (assembly GCA_003260385.1). Classification (NCBI taxonomy): domain Eukaryota; kingdom Viridiplantae; phylum Streptophyta; class Magnoliopsida; order Solanales; family Convolvulaceae; genus Cuscuta; species Cuscuta australis. The sequence goes on from NQVE01000218.1 coordinate 165,185, forward strand.
TTTATTCTATTCTACGGAATAAACTATAAACAATAAATTAATTAAACTAGCAAGTAATTTAATTAAAAATCATAAAATACTTTAAATTTCCAGAATGTTAGAAATATGATTTTCTAAATTCCAGAAAATAAAATATTTTATATTTACCGTATTTATATATATTTAAATTCGAAAAAGGGCTTTTATTTTGAATTAAATATATATATGTTTTTATAAATTAGCAAATAATTGTTGGAGACTTCCCAGTAAACTTTATTAATCTGGAAATCCTAAAATTCCAGAATGAATAAAATTTAAAATTTTGAAAACCATTTTTCAAAGCTAGAAAACCGAAATTATATTGTGAAAATATATTTCGAAATTCCAAAAATATCAAAATTTATTTTCCAAATCAAAAGTAAGTTCCAGAACCAGAATATGATTTTTCTAGAATTAAAATATTAATTTTCCAATTTAAAATAATTAAAAATCGGACTAGTGAATAGTACCGATCCAATTACTTCAAAATTACAAAATAAATACTTTTACGTGTTTAAAAATTTTGAAAATTTTTATACAAGCTTAAAGTCTCTAGTCGCAACTTATTATGAATTAAAATTATTTTTTGATCGTCAAAAATAAGTTTTCCTATTTTCTATTCAATAAACGAATTTAAAAATAGAAAAATAGGAAATTAATTCCAAAAATCGATTTTAAAATTTCTGAGTTATATTGACATGTCAAATACTTCCCAGAAAATATAAAATCTAATTTTCATAAATATTAAGTATTTATGGCACAAATAACAAGTATTCTACACATAAACTACTTAATAATAATAATATAAAAATACCCCAAACAGTAATTCCGAAAATTACTGAACAAAATTATATTAGGTCGAGTATCTAAATATGGCCACCTAATTAAATTTTTAATGGGATAAATTCTTGTCTCCAAAATTTATTGACTAATCTACAAAAACAATAACGGTAAAAACTACTAAACTAGTAACTTCGTAAGCCGGCTCTGATACCACTGTTGGGAAACGAGGCTTGGATAACGCAGCCGAAAACAAAAATTTATAGTCCAAAACTCGATTTCCACCCAAGAACAACTTACGTAAATTACTAGCTATAGTAAGAAATTTACCTTAACGGTGAAAACGGAGAACGGAGGAACGGTCGGGGATGGTTTTGAGGAGATGAACGTAGCGCCAAACGTATGAAGCCTCCAACGTATCCACACGAACTTGCTCCGGAGTCCTAGATTAAACTTGTGCTAGCAAGTTTAATTTAGGATAGTAAAAACTATAATAATACTACTTTGGGAGTAATAAATATATAGTAAAATATTTATCTTATAAATATTTCTTTATAATATTTTGTGTATATTTCTAACACTTTAGAAAAATAACTTTGAACACAAAATAGGATTTTTCTTCTCTCTTCCTTGTGATGGCCGAAACTATATTAAGCTAAAAGGGGAGGGATTGTTTTTCATTTTATAATAAACAACTTAAATGAATTTCTAGGAAATAGCTTAGGGACAAAACAAATTAGGATTAATGCAATGTCCCCAACCAACACAACAAGACAACTATATATTTAATATTACTCCCACTATTGTAGTATACTACTCCCTTACAAGTCCTAAGTGTGTGACCCTTTAGGTATCCATAACACTGGCAATGATATTAATATAAATTAATACCATAGATAATAAGCGGTATCTAGCAACACATTATTATCACCAGATTATGAAAAAGACGTTCATCTCATCAATACCTTCTACGACACAAGACGTTCTATAACTATTATCCTTCTGTCCTAAATGTCATGATTTAACACAAGGCATGGGATGTGTATTGTAACACCCCACCCTGGATGTCCCGAGTCATCCAGACCAGAGTGCTAGTAAAACCGGGTTACTTTGTAAAATATTATTTATCTGAAATTTATTCTCTTTTTGATAACTTAAGAGAAAAAAAAACATTTTTTCGCGTAAGCTTAAAGTAAAAACATCCACACTTAATACAACCTTGGGTTCAAGCCCAAAAAAAACGATGTAAATTAAGTTCGTCGTTTTATTCATTATTAAATATTAAATAAGAACTCTTTCGGCACGGCCTCCACGTCCAAGCTTTCCTCCTCAGCAGTTGTTTTCTTTGCTAGTACCTGCGTGCAGTTAAACACTACACGCTCAGCATAAGCTGAGTGGCAAATAACCAGTAGACATATATAACATGTAAATATATTTTGAGCCTTTTAAGTTTTTCAATTTAATTCAGAAAGGAAATAAAACTTTTCGCATAATAAAAATTATCGAGGAAATAATTTCACTTTGAATAGTTACTTGGGGACATTTAGAAAACTTTTGACTACTAGGTTAACCACAGATTAGAGACTAAGCCGTGACTAGGCTGGAACACCGCACTAGTCGATACATAGTTTTACTTCGGATACCTCCCCGTGACCTCGGGTCCAGTAATCAGAAGTGAACCCTAGACCCACGGGGTCATCGTCGGGTTCTCGTGCGCACGCTGTGGTATGATTATTTATAGGCTCATCCACATGGACACGGTCCGGCCTTGAAAGTGGTTTGACCCACTTGATAAAAACGTGACAGTACTTGGTCAGAGTACGTCGATATATAAATCTTGAAACTTTTACTTCGTCCACTAAATGTTTGGTTAACCCTAGTACGGTCATTTATATAAACCACATTTGATGTCTTCAAACATAAATTATTTCATAATTAGATACCCGTTGATGTCCCCTTTGTATACAAAACGTGCATTTGGTGCAAGACAAATAAAACATCGTGTTTTTTTTTGTCAAGAGGAACAAATTTACACATTAAACTTTCTTAGTCCAATATATATCAAACCTACGTGACATCATAGAAAATTACATTTATTTCCCATTTTATCATCAGATATTTTATTATTGTCCCTAACTCAAACTTGATTTTTTGTTTTTATTCCCTTTCTAGTTAGAATTTGGCCATTCATGTCAGTGACGAAAGAAAATAAAAAAAACTCCTTAGCATATTTAAATTATCAAGGCCTGGTCAGTACAAATGATTAACAAGCTTATCTACTTTATTTTGTTATTTGTATTTATTGTTCTTATGTTATCATCACTGTATTCTCGACCAACAAATAAACAATTATGATTTTTATATAAAACCTTTATGTTTTTTTATCATTCGGCTAAGCCAAAAAAAAAAAAAAAAAAAAACAATTCATCTATTTTAAATATAAACAACCATCATTTTTTTCCTTTTTCATTTACTGAATTATTCGAACATATATTTCTTTTCCTTGTTATTTATTTATACAATAGTACGGACACTACAAAAACAAAGAAAAAAAACATCTACAGAAACTTTTTTTTCTTAAACATAGCAACAGTGACCTTTTTTTTCCTTAAACATAATTTTGTCTCTTTTTCTTTATTATATATACTAACCAATAGATTTAGATTATGAAAACAAAATGCATAAAAATATATCAACATGAAATATATATATATATATATATCTAAAGGTTAGGGTCAACGGCACACCTTTAGGATCAAAAACGATAGCTTGACGGTGTTGAACGGATTATTCCATGACAACAACTTCCATGTCTCTGTATCTCCGTGGATAATGCCCCAAACATTTTCTCTCTTACATACTCACACACTCTCAATCGATATCTTTATTATTTTTTTTTTTCCTCAAGTATTCATGGTTTTCTCCTCATGAGAGATGCTATTTATAAGGATCATTGAAAATTCTAGAATGTGTAGGGAGATGAAGAGGTGAATATTAATAATAATTAAAATATATTTTATTAAAATAAAATACTAATGACCATATTCATTACCTCCATTATGAGGTTAATGAATGGGAAGGGAGTTATTTTTTCCTTGTGCTAGGCTTAGGCGTGAGTTTTAGATGGGGAAAACTAAGGGATTTCTTGTTTCGTTTGTTTAGTACTACATGTCTGATTTCCACAACTTCGGCTGCCAAAAATTCTTAGAAAAAAAATATAAAACTTATACTGTTGAGTTCCATATTTTCACACATCATTTTAACATAATTTGTTTGTCAAGAAAATAGGTTACCTTGAACAAACTATATTATTCGGATAGTAGAGAACCAAACTATTTTTTTTTCATCTCTACTAGTAATTAATTGTTTAAATTAAATCCCAAATTGATTGTTTCTAAAAAAAACAATAGTAACATTTTTTTAAATTTAAATTGTATAATTATTATTATTTTTGGTATATTTTTATTTTTTTATTTTTTTTTATTTTTAATTTCTTTGTACTAGAAAGTTAAAATTTCTAGACCGGTTTTCAGGGCGTTACATGTATCCTTGTATAGCTAAATCAGATGTTACTGAATCTCAAGTAGACTGGTAGGGATCAGATATTTATCAGTCTCTAGATAGTGACATATCTGGGCATGGCCATGCACTTTCCCAAGTCCTACTATTCAGAGGGCCCATTGATATTATACTTCTATACAGTAGAAGGGACAGATCCTGTATCTGTTATTCACATATCTAAATATGCTTAGCGGCATACCCAACGCATAACTGTACGTCTACCAATATTTCAGATAGCATTAGTTATGAATCAAAGCATACGGCCCCACATATCAGAGAATGTAATAACTTCAAGTTGAGGATAGTTATAGCAAGGTCGATTTGAGCATACTGATAAACACATTACTGTAGATCCATGCAGTATTCTCAAGATGGGTCAATCCAGTCACATATTATCGATATAATATGCACCTACGTACAGATTAAGATATCACAATACCTATAGTCTATGAGACGCAACTATCTCATCTCGTACGTACTAGTCTTGATACGTTATGAAGTCCGTATTATCATAAAGTGCGACTAGGGATATTCTAGACATAGCCTTCGTCAAGAAGCAACAGTCTCATAATCAGAACATCGTAGTCTTCATCTATGTTACCGAAGCGCTATCGTCTATGGACTGAAGCTATGTTATGTTACACGAGATATAAAACATACTTCAAGGCCTTTCATTCATGATAAAGTGTACAGTTACATAGGTATATGATTGCCTCTAGGGCACCTAAATACAACACACACATGAAACATCGCCGAGTAGCCCATTGCAATATTGCTCCATTTGCAAGGATAATTTCCAGATTTCTGAGGTGTGTTTTAGAGACCATATCTCACAAACGGGAGATTGGAATTAGGTAATTCCAACTCTCAAAGCTAGATATTGACGTCCATAAAGACATATCAAAAATTTGGAGCCATTAAAGAACGTTTGCTAGCTCTTTGGAGACAAATTCAGCAAGGTAGATAGAATTCGTCCAGGATTCTGTTATCAACTTCGGGAGGGCGTATCTCACTAACCACAACTCAGAATTGAGTGAAATCCGCGGCCACGCGTAGCAAAAACGTCAAAATTTCATACTGAAAAATTTCACTTCCAAAGCTGTTGTGTAGCTTCCTCCGTGCTCAATTCTTTGGAGCTGAAAGTTTCTGGAAACAATTTCCAGCAACCTCTTTCGGGTAACGTTTGTGAAGCCGGTCCTCAAGGTGATCGTCGAGACTTAAGGAAGTCTTCCAATATGGCTTTGATACCAGATGTTGTACCCAAGACCCAGGGTCTTATCGAGTAATTAATTTGATGGTGGATTTCTGGAGGAAATGGAAGCAAGACGGAAACAACTTTGAACTCCAAAGTTCAAAAGCTTGTGATAGTCGATTATCACTCCTTGATAATCGATTAACAAGATCTGATGTCCAAACCACGAACGTTCAGAGATGCCCGATAGTCGATTATCACTTTTATGATAATCGATTATAAGAAATGGCTGGATGAAATATGGAGGTGATGAAGGAGTTCTTTTTGGTATTTTGATTTATGAAGGTAGAATAGAATGTGGCTTAGGAATATAAAATGGAGAGGAATGAAATGGATAGAAAACAAGGATGGATAAACCAAATAATGAATAAGAGATAAACACACTCTTAGTATATTTGGGGCTGATGGATAAACCAAATAATGAATAAGAAATAAACACACTCTTACTATATTTGGGGCTGTTATCTATTTCACATAATAATAATCACTACTAATGTATAAAATAGACTCCTAACACACACTCAAAAGTAGCCAACTTTAGAGATATTTCATTAGGAATTTGGTTAAAATAGCATCACACTATTTTAAGAGAATACTCAAAAGAGTAACAAAGTTTATCATTCAATAATCAGCTGTGTTACAAAGGCCTAAGGGCCGAATTATATACAATGATGGAAAGGGAGTAAACATTACAAATGAAAGTAAAAACAAACAAGGAAACTACCAAGTATCATACTCCCCTTCTTCGAAGAAAGTTTGTCCTCAAACTTTTGCACTACCGTGACTGATTGGGTTTCATAAAAGAATTCCCGGATCAAATGGGAAATTCAATGAACCACCAATAATGAGGTTCCTTCCGGAATTAGTGGGCACCTCGTTGTGTAATTTCCAGAACATGATCCCATTCCTTGTAAAAACCTACTTTAAACATACCTCAGATAAGAGAAAAGATTTTACTTCATTGAAAAGAGGATAATACTCTATGGAAATCACTTCCGTAGAATATATAACTTCCGGTGTGGCTTTCTCTATAACTACCTCATCAACGAAGTCATCTTGAATAAGGAAAGAATCATTATAGTGTGATTCTTCCTGAGCATTAGAAGTCGGTTCTTCTACGAAGACGTCATCTTCATCTTTGGCAGGAATAACAAAGACATCTTCCTCATTGACAAATTGGTCACATGTGCTTTTCTTTTCCTCTTCACGAATCATGACCCACTCTTCATATGGTATGGCATATTTATTTGAACATTCCCAATGGCCATGACCACAGCCACCACACATGAAACATCGCCGAGTAGCCCATTGCAATATTACTCCATTTGCAAGGATAATTTCCTGATTTCTGAGGTGTCTTTTAGAGACCATATCTCACAAACGGGAGATTGGAATTAGGTAATTCCAACTCTCAAAGCTAGATATTGACGTCCATAAACACATATCAAAAATTTGGAGCCATTAAAGATCATTTGCTATCTCTTTGGAGACAAATTCAGCAAGGTAGATAGAATTCGTCCAGGATTCTGTTATCAACTTCGGGAGGGCATATCTCACTAACCACAACTCGGAATTGAGTGAAATCAGCGGCCACGCGTAGCAAAAACGTCAAACTTTCATACTGATATATTCCAATTCCAAATCTGTTGTGTAGCTTCCTCCGTGCTCAATTCTTTGGAGCTGAAAGTTTCTGGAAAAAAAATTCAGCAACCTCTTTCGGGTAACGTTTGTGAAGCCAGTCCTCAAGGTGATCGTCGAGACTTAAGGAAGTCTTCGAATATGGCTTTGATACCAGATGTTATACATGAGACCCGGGGTCTTATCGAGTAATTAATATGATGGTGGATTTACGGAGGAAATGGAAGCAAGACGAAAACAACTTTGAACTCCAAAGTTCAGAAGCTTGTGATAGTCGATTATCACTCCCTGATAATCGATTAACAAGATATGATTTCCAAACCACGAACATTCAGAGATGCCCGGTAGTCGATTATCACTTTTATGATAATCGATTATAGGAAATGGATGGATGAAATATGGAGGTGATGAAGGAGTTGTTTTTGGTATTTTGATTTATGAAGGTAGAATAGAATGTGTCTTAGGAATAGAAAATGGAGAGGAATGAAATGGATAGAAAACAAGGATGGATAAACCAAATAATGAATAAGAGATAAACACACTCTTACTATATTTGCAGCTGTTATCTATTTCACACAATAATAATTACTACTAATGTATAAAATAGACTCCTAACACACTCAAAAGTAGCCAGTTTTAGAGATATTTCATTAGGAAATTTGGTTAAAATAGCATCATACTATTTTAAGAGAATACTCAAAAGAGTAACAAAGTTTATCATTCAATAATCAGCTGTGTTACAAAGGCCTAAGGGCCGAATTATAAACAATGATGCAAAGGGAGTAAACACTACAAATGAAAGTAAAAACAAACTAGGATACTACCAAGCATCATCCCTTCACAAATCAGCATTTGTTCATCACTTTCAGTCCCATTCTCGGGATTAGCACTTTATACTTTAGCTCCAAGTTCTAGTTTATCATTATAGTAGTTTTAGAATTATTTTTGGAGAAATTCTACTCCCGATCTGTTCAAATCCGCTTGTACAGAAGTTGTAAGTTTCTTTTATTTAATAAAATGTTGTTTTAATTTGTGTTTGCATAGTATGAGTTAGGGTCCAGATCTTTGGGTCCGGACTAGTTTGGTTGTTTATTTTTGGAATTAAATTAATGTTGGAATGATTAATCTATTGTTCTTACCTTATTTGGTTAATTAAACTCGTAAGATTTAATTGGCCATTTATTGAGAAAATATTATATGCCAAATGGCTATGATATTCAAGTGCAACAGATTAAGAACAAATCTAGAGATGGATGAGTAGTAATAGAAATATTATTATTCCTATTGTTAATTTAATATAATAAAATATATCCAAATGATGTCCACACCATAGGCCCAAATCTATATATATATACTATGTGAAATTTATTTATTATTTTTACTCCGCTCCTTCTATATTCGTTCCGAGAAGACTTTCATAAACCAATCCTAATCTTCGCCTAATTAGAGTAATTAAACTGATTCCCTTCGTCCACTCCTTGAGAGATACAACACTCGGAGAGAAAACTAACCCTTTACTGGGGAGGTTTACTACCCGAAAAATTACGATTGTCAAATGGCGCCGTTGCCGGGGAGTGGCACGACATTAGTTTAGTTTCTTCTAATTAGCTTGGGTGAAGATGGGTTAGAACAATCTTCTCACTTCTTTTCATCAACCACCCATAATAATTAGTATGGATAACTCCAGTGGTTATTATGGTTCGCCTTCTTTCTACCAATCACCTAACCGCCCTCCATTTCAAACCCATCCACCTTACCCCCCACATCAGTACCCATATAATAATGCCTACCAAGTCAACCATAGATCTAACTACTATACTTACCATGAGGAACCACCATGTGATATCCCGTTTAGAAACCTTGGATATTCTCCATACCGAGACACTGATGGGGATAATTATTATGAACCTCATGGAGATAACGATGACTATGACCAATATGGGCCAATGCACGACAATCAATCTGACCCGCTCGTCGAAGAAATAATAATATTAGAACAGAAAATCTTCTATTTCGACGAGGTTTTAGTCGTTGAAGGCTCCTGGTACGAACCACCTTACTCCCGTGACTACACTTTGTTTGCTGAAGAACAAATTGAAGCAAACAAGGTGGCAGTTCGAGAAAGAGCAAAACTTCTTGAATCAGTTCGGAAGAAAAGGGAGTTCGAAAGAAGATTATCTGAAGGATCAGAAATGATACAGAAAATGTTGGACAACTTTCAATGAGAAAGACTAGAAGTTAAAGCTAAAGCTGATAAATTAGTCAATGATCTCTGTAAGGCTGTCGAACTTAAATGCTCCTTCCAATCTCAGACGGAATTAGGGAGGCTAATGAGACGCTAGAACTTAAGACCAACCTTAAACCACTCAATCACCAGGTCCCAGTTCTAGAAGACTCACCCAGACTAACACTATCACACAAACCCGAGAGCATTATAACCCTCCCTAGGGCTACTGTGGTTATGTTACCTAAAACCCTTCCTAGCCAAAACCCAGCCAGCATACGCGAGGGACCTGACTCAAAACCACCTACGCCCTTTCAAGAAAAGGATGAGGAAGTTTCGCCTACGGCAATAAACGATCATCTCCTTAATTGTGTTGAAGACACACTCCCAAAGGAACCTGTTCTGGAAGAGATAGAGCCCATTACTTACCCCCAAGACTATAATATTCAAGAATCCAAGGAGGAATCTATAGATAAAGGAATACTGTGCAGAGAAAAACCAACTTCATCTATGGAAACCTGTGCAAACTATGATTCATCTGAAGATTCAGACCATACTTTCTTTGATTCCTTACTTGACGGATATGACTATGTATGCCCGAAGGATGGTTGGAACTTAAAAAGTTGGGATGAACTTCCGGTGAGTGACGACGAGGACTCTTCCTTGGGGGAAGGCACGATCATAATCATTAAGCCACAAAAAGATAGTCAGCCTATCGAAGACAAGGAAGAATTCAATATCGCTATAAGGGCCAACGATGTGGATCAACTAAGGAGACTTCCGCCACCACCCATCTACCTAGAGTCTCCGCCATACATCCTGTTGCCACCAAGCCGCAGGGATGAGTCAAGGATCCTGGACCTTGACCAAACACATCAAATAGAGTGGCATCAGAAGAGAGTTAGAAGGGCTAAAATTTATGACTCTCGGATTGGAAAGTCACGGAAAAAGTGGGTGAGCGTTGAGCTACGGACATTAAAGAAGCACATAATGGGAGGCAACCCGTCATTCAGATAACTAATTTATTTACATATGCTTATTTGTTATTTACTTTCCGCACCAGTTGGGGGCAAGGTTTTACTCGTTTTATTTTTCTATTCTACAGATGGATGTTTCTTGGATGATTTCGCATGGAAACCGCCGCACATTGCAGAATATGGAAGTGCTCCCTTTGCACTCAGAGGAAGCGAAAAAGAAATTTCTCACTTGGGGAAACACTAAGATGCTCCAGCCCCCCATGGTGTTGGACCCTGCTTATCTGGATGAACTAGGGCACTGGCAGGACATTGATGACTTGCTGTATGACCCAAAATGGAGAATCCTGCTGTTCTTGCACGCACCAGCCAGCCTGGAAGCCACCATCGAGTTCCTTTGTTCTCTCCGCTTCCTCAATGACGGTGAAGAGGCAAGGTCAGTAGCCGAAGTCACCTCCACCACAAGGGTCACATTCACTCTGATGGGTAGACTGCTGAACCTAATTGTGGCGGACTTAGGGTGGTTAATTGGTCTATACACGCTCGATGAAACGAGGAGCCCTGCCTTTTCCGATCTGCCCTATTAGTTGGACCCCAAATTCAACGTTAAGAAGTTCTGCCAAGCTCACGGGCATGGACAATTTCACGGTGGAGCAAGCCTAGCTAGGAATTGGGCGCGTCCATCTTAGAGAATTTTGCATCATGCATTGACTCACAGCTATTTTGGCCATTCACACGGCCCCGACGTGGTGTATGAGTCTGATATGCTGTTTTTTGGAGTTTGGAGGCGCGCGTACCAGTCAATTTAGCAACCTTTGTGGCTCGATTCTTGTTTGCTCAGTCTACTTGCGACCGCCAGTTTGTCTTGTGTGGACCAGTGGTTACACTCCTGGCTCGAGGACTACGTATGGCAGTTCGTGATGTCCTTCTAGAAGCTGCGAGCATGTTCCAACCACCGACAGGGTATTTGGCCCAAATTGCCTACAATAAGGAAGACAAGGAGGCACGTCCAAGACGGTAGCATAACATTCCCATGTCTCTTCGCGAGCTTTCTCAGGCTATGTTCGCATTCCAGGATTCTGTGGACTCTCATTTGAGGAGCATAGAGACGCTCCTTCTCACTCAGCAGTGGCAGGTTGAGGAAATACTCGACCACATCCGGGAGCAGGGAGTATAGAAAACGGGGCATGAGGCTGGCCCCAAGCAAGGCAAACGTTAGGGACAGTGAGATCCCTAATTCTCCTATTATTGCATTCGGAACATTAATTTGGATATTTAAATGATTTTATTTTGGAATTCTTCTTTGTTAACTCTTAAAACCATATTGAGGATATTTTATGCATCATTTCATATTTACATGTTATGGTTATCAATTATTTCAATCTTCATCATTGAATCTTGTAAGTATCTAGATAACTTAGTAATTGCATGCGAGCATTTCAACCATTAACTCCGATTCAAAAAAACTTTTAACCACGAGGGCGTGGTTTCGTTTAAGTGTGAGGAGGCAAGAGTTTCTGGTTGAAATGATCTTTTTAGGAATTGTTTTGTCTATGTATTATTAGGAAATGATTTTATAAATAGCCATCAATTTTATTTGTTTGATTAATTAATCTTTAGTTATCACCTGTAAAAATTGGAAAATTTTAAAACTTTTTGTCAAATTTCTATTTTTACTCTAACCTTTTGGGAATGTTTTCTAAAATGATTCGGGATAAATTCACAATTGACTAAGAGTTTTTAAGATCAATCAATTTTAAGTTACTTTATTGAAAATCTTTTTGCAAATACTCATCTATCTTTTGCGCAATGAGTATTTGTTGTTTCTTAAAAAGAGTTATTTTCAAAGTATAAGGGTGATGTTTCAAAGCATACTTTGGTGAGACCGAGATTCTTGTTTTATCCAAAAAGCAGTTTGTTCTAGGTCAACTGATGAGGCGTGGTGAGTTTGCCAAAAAGCACGTGGTTCTATATTGAGTGTTAGAGTCAAAAAGCATGCGGTTCTATGTCGTGTGATGAGACTTTCCAGAGTGAATACCCAAAAATCTCGTGGTTCTATGTCACGGGATGAGGTTATAAATTTTTCTTGTGTCAACATGACAAAGTTATTGTAACACCCTAATCCGTCCAGGTCTGCAGCCCCTTTCGAACTAAAGTATTGATTTGGTAATCGTGATAATTTAAAACATTTCAAACATTTTTATTTATAAATAATATTCCATACATAATTGTAGAGAAATACGGAGTGTTTAAATAAAATGCGGAAGCGACTTTAAAATTTGTCTCATAACAACATAATTATTTATTTCATTCAATAATCTACCGCGACTGTCTCGCCCCTTCTGCTGCCAGGAATCAGCCAATCATTCATTCTGCCTACCTGCGTGTAGCAAATAAAACACACTACACGCTCAGCGGTGAAGCTGAGTAAGCATATCTAAAGCGTCGAACATCCACATAAATTGAATCTCAATTCACAATCAACCATTTGATATCATGCACACAATATATGGTTCAACCATTCATAATATTTTCCATATTTTATTCCAAGTCATTTGATATTCAATATATCAATAATGCTCTTAAATTATTCTTAATCTAAGGCCAAATCATTTCATAACAACTCTTAACTTTTCCGAGTCTAAGGCAACATTTCTAACCATGCCCTTAAACTATAAATAGTTTAATGCAGAACACAAGAATCGATAATCCACCCTATGAGTCATATGGATTACGTACCAACCGAACAATGATTTGTCGGGTGGGTGATATCCGGTTTGGATCCCGTACGTACGTTTTAACCCGAAATATGAATTGGTCAAGTAGGTATATCTTAGAGTTCTTCTAGATATCCTTAATAATCATCATCAATATACAAGTGGGTATATCTTAGAGTTGTTCTAGATATCATTAACAATACGATCCATTAATTCATTATTTTCACTTTAACAATTCATGATCATCATTCAAAACGTTCATCATCATTAATTCATTATAATCAATAATCAAACAATCGTCATAATGCATAATAACAAATAGCGGCCTAGTCTCGAGTGTTAACACCCGAACTTACTGTCATGCATCACACAATGTTTATATGTCACAAACATCATTTTTATTGTACAAAATAATATTTATATGGTTTATAATTAATTGGTAACAAAATAGGATTTTAGAGCATATTTTCAATAATATTTTCAGAACAGGATCTGTACTTGAGGAAAATTGATTTTTATTTTTTTTAAAATCATCAATTAATACCTAAAAATCGATTTTTATATTTTAAATAATCAATTAAATGCTAAAAATCGATTTTTATATTTTAAATAATCAATTAATTGCTAAAAATCGATTTTTATATTTTAAATAATCAATTAAATGCTAAAAATCGATTTTTAAATTTTAAATAATCAATTAATGGCTAAAAATCGATTTTTATATTTTAAATAATCAATTAAATGCTAAAAATCGATTTTTAAATTTTAAATAATCAATTAATGGCTAAAAATCGATTTTTAGTTTCAAAATAATCGATTAATACTTTTTAAATCGATTTTTATATTTTAAATAATCGATTATATACTGACTTCGAACATCCTCTTCTGGACATAATTCTAATCGATTTTTTAGAAGTAAATAATCGATTTTCGGCTACTGTTCATCATCTTCTACCTCTGGTCAGTTTCGAGTATTATCATTTTTAATCACCAAACTTCAATTAAATTATATAGAAATGTCCTCCCAAGTTCATAGATCATTTTAGAATCATTAAAACATATTTTTAACATTAAATTCAAGGTTTATGATTCTTGGTTCTTTAAACATGTCAAACACAAAACTCAACCAAATGACCATTTATGAACGTAAAAACAACCTATATGAACATTCTAGTCATTAGATATATCTACGGGATTACCTTGAAGCGTAAGGGAGGTTTTGAAGATTTTCCGGCGAAACTTTTGGCGACTCTATCTCACTGCTCCGGCGACCTCACACAAAGATGACAGCACCACTGCACTCTACTCTCAGCAAGGAACAATATAGAAGGAAGAATGAGTGGTTTTGGTGTTGAAATGAGGGAGTTGGGTTCTCTTTAAATAGCCCAGGGAAGAAGAAGAAGACACAGGTTTGCAGCTTCCGTGATTGAGCGACGAATTTGGAATCGGCGTAATTGAACAGGGCGCAGTTTGGTGTGTAGTCCCTGATTGGGACTAATTTTGGTCCCAAATGGGGTACACTTTTTGTTCCAACTTTCTCCAAATTGAAATCCGATTGAACCATTGGGGTCAGACAGTCAAACTCTGCATAATGATATAATTTTCATATTTATTTGTAATACTTTTTCTGACATCATATTTTTGGGTGGTTGACTTTCACAGAGTCAAAATTCATTTAATTGACCTTTGTTCAATAAAATTCATATATTTAATTCATGTTATTTATTTTCATGATTTATTTCAATAAATCATTTCAAAGTTCACATTATAAACAAATCCCTAATTTGGGTCTATACTCTGGTTCCCCAAATTAAGATCATACAGTAAGTCAACATATTGGATTTATCTCTATGAGATTTATCCAGATTGTGATATTGGATATCAATATATGTTTTATTTCGGCCCAAAGCCCAACAACAATTTATTTTAATCAAAACAAATTTGATTAATTGAATAATTATTCATTAATAATTCTAGGGTATATTTTGGGGCATTACAGTTATGCTAAAGAAAATTAAACCCTTTTACTTTGACTAATACTTTTGCAAGAACATGTTTTCCAATTAAGCCATTAAAAATTATTTTGATCTTTAAAATACTCTTATAAACGTAGTTATCCTAAGGAAAGTTTGGAAAATTTTGGTTGTTTAGGTTGGTGTAAAAATATTGGTTTGATAAAATTCTTTTACATTTCTAACAATATGGGTAAGAATCTAAAGATTCATTTCTTCTAAACAAAAAGGTTGATGACTATCTTATTCCTTCTTCCTTGTTGAATATAAGTGAGCCCTAGAGGCCAACGTATGATTTCATATCTATATTATATAAAGAACAATAGGCCCTAAAGATTGTTTAAGTCGTCTTGTGTAATTTAAACATAGCTTTAGTCCATAGAGTAGGCGCTCTAGTAACATAGATCAGAACTACGACGTTCTAATTATGAGGCCATTACAAAGATAGAGGCAACGCCTAAAATATCCTTAGTCGAATATTATGACAATACGGACATCGTAATATATCAAGACTAATACGTATGAGATGAGATAGCTGCGTCTCATAGGCTATAGATAAAGTGTTATCTGAATCTATACGTAGGCAACCATATTGGATATGTTGCTGGATTGACCCGCTATGAGAATAATATATGGGTTTGAGTTAAAGTGTTAATATTATTCTCATGCGACCATTAGTATAACTATCCTTTGACTTGAAGTCATTACATTCTTTGGTAAGTTGGGTTGTATGCTTTGAGGCATGATTTATGCCATCTGAAATATTGGTGGATGTACAATTATGTTTTGGGTATGCAATGAAACTTAAGCAAAGATGTGAATGACGTAGACAGAATTTATCCCTTCTTTAATGAAGTATAATATCTTCGGGCCCACTGATTGATGTGACTTGGGAAGTGCATGGCCATGCCCAAATAAATATGTTATTTGAATTCCACAAGTCAATCGAAGAATCAGTAAACTATCGATTTAACTTTAACAAGGTGACACACCCCATACCTTGAGTTAAATCAAGATATTAGTGATAAAGGGATAAGGGTTATACAAATAGGATGTGTCGTTGAAAACATTGTTCCAAAAGCTTTAATCTATAATTTGGGGGTGATAATGTGTTGCTAGATACCGCTTATCACTTGTAGTATTTAATCGATACTCTGGCCAATTTTATGGATGCCTAGAATAGGGTCACACACATAGAACATATGAAAATGTAGAATATTTAAGTGGAGTAAAATTGCACTTTATTTATATATTGTGTATATTATATTGTGTGACAATATGATTAGATACACAAACACATATATAAATAAATATTTATATTTGGATATTTTAATTATGTGATAATTAAGTTTGTCAAATATATTTAATGATAATAAAGTATATATATATATATATATATATATTTGGATATATATGTGTGTGTGTGTGTGTGTGTGTATATATATGAATAATAAATTGTTTATTATTTTAGTATTATTATTAAGGCACGAAATATATATTTATATATATTTAATATTTGGACATTTTAATTATATGATAATTAAGTTTGTCAAATATTATTTAAGGAACAAAATATAACATTATTATATTTATATATGTATATGTGCGTGTATATAATATGTATATATATCGCCGTATATATATGTATATATACGTTTATGTATATTTCGGATATACAAAAAATAAATGTTATATTATTTATTTTGTGTTAATTATATGATAATTAATGTTTACAAAACAAATTGGAAGCTTCCTTAAAGTGCCAATAGAAATTTTCCTAAGTAAAATAGGAATGGGATTTGACTTCTTTCCTAAAATCTAAAAGGTACATTCCTATAAGGAATAGGAATGGGGATTATGCTTCTTATAAATAGGAGATCATCCCACCCCTTTTAGATTACTAGAAATTTCGGCACTACCATAGTTTTAAGAGAGAAAATTTTGTTTTGTTCTCTTAATACTTTACACCAAATATTTTATATTTTAGAAATATTCTAGAGAAAAATTACTAGCATAATTTTCTCTAGAACACTCTTCGTTGTTCGTGTGTCTCAACTGGAGGTCATATACTTTTGTGGCTAGCTCTTGGATCAATCCATCAACCTACACATATCGTTGCTTGCTCGCCAAGAAAGGTATATTTCTAAACAATAACTTATAATAATTATAAGAGGTCCTGGGTGGATCTACGTTTGGACATCAAAATTTTTGTTTTTCGCTGCCCTATATAAGCGTAGAACCCAACAGTGGTATCAGAGCCGACTTATGAGAATTATAAGTTTTGTAGATCTAATTGACGTTAGGGTTTTTGATAATTGATAAAATAAAATATATGTTTATATATTTTCAAAAATTAATTTTCGGAATTTAGTTTCTAATTTATAAGGTATTAGTGAATTTGTAGTATTTTAATTTTAATTTTTTATTTTTCTGATGTATTTTTTTGAAACTAGAAAAAGCATACAAACAAGTTGTAAAAAAAGTCAGAAAAATAGAGTTTCAGACTTTGTGCATCTTTGTTTCTAAATTATTGTTTTATTTATTGGTTTTCTTCATACCCTTCTCTCTTTGATTTTCTTTATTTTCTTTCCTAGATCATGGGAATTTAAGTTTGACTTTTTGGGTCCAATATTACAAATTTTTGTTCTAATTTGAGGAAAACTTAAATATTTTTCTAACGTAATTTAAAACATTAGATTCATTTTGAGTTGTAGATTGGAAATGCCTATTATTTATAATACTTTCTCCGCCCTGAAATAATCATTTCACTTCATTACTTACAAGTCAACTTTTTTTCTTCTTTCTTTACTTTTATTTTCGGGTTAATCGGTTAAAAACTGTTTTAACCAATTAAAATATTTATAAAATTCTAAAATTAAATTTTATTAAATCTGAGACTTTCAAATATGATTTAAAGACCTCTGGATATTTAAAATTAATTTTCGGAATTAATTTCCTAATTTTTAAAGTATTGTTTGATTTGTAGTTAATTTGATTAATTACAAGATAAATACAAAATAAATTGTGGAAAAATAATTTTAATAATTATGAGACTTTCAAATATGATTCTAAGAGCTCTGGAAATTTAAAATTAATTTTCGGAATTTATTTTCTAATTTATAAGGTATTAATTGATTTGTAGTTAATTTGATTAATTACAAGATAAATACAAAATAAATTATGAAAAATAATTTTAATACTTCTGGAATGTTAAAATATGATTTTAAGTACTCTGGAAAATAAAAATAAATTTTCGGTTTTGATTTTCTATTTTTCCCGATTTAAATAATCTTATTCGGTAATAATATAGATTAAACCGAAAAGGACAATTACAATTCGAGATTATAATTTTATGAACTTGAGAATATGATTTTCAGAATTCAAAAGAGTTTTTAGAATTAAATTCGTAATTTAAGTATTTAATTATTAATTTTTGGGAAAAACAGTTTTGGTAATTCGGTATTTAATTCCCGAAAATTAAATAATTAATTTTAAATTATTGAAATTTAATATTTGGTAATAATATCATAATAGTCTGAGAATAATTATTTTTGGAACAATTATGGTACACGAAAAAATAATTTTGGAAATTGTTTTATGGATTGCCAAATAATAAATAGAAAGTACCGAAAATAAATTTAAGTAAAATCAGGAAAAGATTGTTTTCAGATTTTACATAAGTCAAAAACTTTATTTTTGGAAAATATTGATTTTTGGAATATTTGGAATATTCTAAATTAATTTTGGGAATTAATTTAACTCCTTTTGGAAACAAATTCCAAAATACCGAAAATAAAATTTATTTAATTCTGGAAATTTGATTTTCAAAACAACACGGACCCAAAGTAAATAGTTTTGGAAAATATTAATTTTTGGAAACTCGGAATTAATTTTGGAAAATTGAAGTCCGATTTTGGGTATTTGAATAAAGAATTTCGAAAATATATTTTATAAATTCTGGAAATTTTATTTTCAGACTTATAAAATCAGAATACACATTATGGAATTTATTTATTAATTTTCAAAAGGTATAAGTATTTATCTCGAATTAAAATCCCAATTTCGAAATTAATACCTATATTTACGGAAATTAACTATTTTAAAATTCAGAAAAATTCAAAATTAAATTTTGGATATTCTGGAGTTTTAAAAAAAAGTTAAATAAAATTATTTGATAATTTTTAGGCCTGTAGTTTATTTTTCTTAGAATAAACTAGGTCTGGGGCGAGCGCGGCTTGCCCGGTGTATGGTTTTTATGCATGTGATGTATGAATGTATGGTTAGTGCGTGGTTGTGGCTTACAATCATTGGTTTTTAAATACGGCCTGCGTGTCGTGCCTCATCTCTGAATTCTGGTTATAAATCTCTTCTTAAACCTCATACTCCTTGCTTACAAAGCAAGAATTCTTTTCTCTCGATTAAACAAAGAAGTCCATGAAGAAGCAAGGAAGATGATGGAGCCAAGAAGAAGAGGACACCAACAAGTAAGGGCTGAACTTGAAGACTAAAGCATTCTTAAAGAAAGAAGGTGAAGCTGGAGATGGAGATCTCAAGTGAAGGCTTTATCGTTAGTTCTTTAGGAGGCCACAACCATGTCACATTTTATTCATTATACATGTTTGTATACATGTTTGTATGATATTCGCTAGTGTATGAGCGCGGCACATGCCATAGGTGAAATCACGTTTAAAATCCCTCGTAATATTTAGTTTGTGCCTTCCGACGCCGACTCACTCGTCGATACCAGTTTCGACCAGTCAACGGACACCCCAAAGCGGGACGCCTGGTTTACATTGGTATGACGCGAAATCCGTAACAATGGATACTGAGTACGCCCCGGGTTGAACTTAACTAAGTTAAGGTAAAAAGATGAATAACTTAGAGGCACATGGTTAGGTTAATAAACAAAATCAAATTCATCTAACCTAGAGTTGTAAAATGCTACAATTGGAAATAGTTCCTACCTGAAATAGTTTAACTATAGGGCAAGATGCAAAGCACAACTATAGTTAGATGAAATAAGGATCTAGGCCCAATATAGGATTTTATTTAGAACAACCTAACAAACCAAGGATTGTAATTAGATTACAATTGGAAATAAGTTCCTACCTAATTAGTTTAACTATTGGGCAAGATGCAAAGCACAACTATAGTTAAATGTAATATGGACCTTGGCCCACTAAGATATCTCTTTAGGAGAAGTCTCGAATCAACAGGTTACATACTTGAGGGTAGTTGATTTGTTAAAATAGTGGGAGAGTTATTAGTTAAAGACCTAGCTAATTACTTAGATTCTTGATATTAACTATCTTACAAATTATATGTAGATGCCTAATAACAACCATAACCTCACTCTTCGCTCGATCCTCGACAAAGATAAGTTTACCGGCTCTAACTTCTTAGACTGGCAAAGAAACCTCGTTATCATTCTTCGACTCGAGAAAAAAAGAATATGTGCTTGAACGAGCCATCCCACCTGTCCCAGCCGCCAATGCTTCTAGAGCAATCAAGGATACTTATGAGAAGCATGTTGATGATGACAATCAAGTGGCATGTCTCATGTTGGCTACGATGACTTCTGACCTTCAGAAACATCATGAGAGTGTGAAGGCGTACGATATGATCATACTGTAACACCCTAATCCGTCCAGGTCTGCAGCCCCATTCGGACTAAAGTATTTAACTTGGTAATCGTAAAAATTTAAAACTTTTCAAACACACTTTATTAATCCCAATAATATTTTTCAATACATATACAATACGGAGTATTCAACAATATTGCGGAAGCGATTTTAATATTGACATATCATAAATTGTTTCAAAACCTGTCACATCCATCCCGACAATCTCACCCCATCTGCCGCCAGGATCACATTCTACTTTCTGCTTACCTGCGTGTAGCAAATAAAACACACTACATGCTCAGCGGTAAAGCTGAGTAAGCATATCTAATGCGTCGAACATCCATATAAACTGAATCTAAATTCATAATCAAATCATTTGATATCATGCACACAATGTTCATTTCAGACATTCACAGTTTTGGTATTGTTCAGTTCATATCAATACATTTTATTCAATTCAGATACTATTTCAATAGTGCTCTTAAATTATTCTTAATCTAAGGCCAGATTATAATAATGCTCTTAGCTATTCTTAGTCTAAGGCCAAATCATAATAATGCTCTTAGCTATTCTTAGTCTAAGGCTAGATCATAATTTCTATAACCAGATTCTTAAAAGACATGCATTAATCAGACACTTAACCTATCATTAGTTTAAGGCAATCGATTTCGGACACTTAACTACAGTCAGTTAAGGCAATCGGAGACTTAAACTATCACTAGTTTAAGGCAAATGATTCGGACACTTAACTGTAGTCAGTTAAGGCAACAACAATATAGCGATTGATGAACATTAGATCGGACATTCCCAAACGAGTGATCCTCTAGTTTGGTATATGAATCCCATTTATGCGTTTTTATCTAATTCATCAAATGTTCATGTTTTCATAAGCCTGTTCTAATACAAGATCTATTCTAGAGGTCTTCTAGATAGCCTTAACATCAATTAACTAATAGGTATATCTTAGAGTTCTTCTAGATACCGTTTAACAATACAAATCGTTTAATAATTATCAATATATTCATTACTCTCATGGCTGAATCATCAATAATCATTTTGATCAGTTAGTTCATTATTCATGATCATCCATAATTGTAACACCCCAACCCGCATGACCCAAACCCGTGAGACAGCGGATCGGTGTGCTACTGAATTGGTATCCGAATTTGCGACATTTTCAAAACAATTTTAAACAAACATTCTATCAATACATATAAAATTCATCGGAGTAATTTAAAATAATGCGGAAGCCTTTTTAAAGTCAAACAACTTGGGATCTTGCCCGAAAACGTAATAAGCATTAAAGTTAATTGAATAAAACATAATCAACAGATTAAAGTGACAGCCACGCCATCGTACATCTCCTCCTCAACGCCCTCTGGGATCGGCTCTAGGTTCATCTGTCTGATCACCTACGGACAGCAAAAGAAAACAACGCTATCCGCTCAGCATTGACGCTGAGTGGTACTCCATTGAAGCACAAGAATAAATATAATAATTCAACAATTAAGATCGTGCATGTGTTTATCCTTTTAATAAAAATCAGTTCAACTTTACATTTGGTTCTTTAGACGGTTGACCAACAGTCAACTTATTTTCTTTCTTTTCAAAATGATTTAGGTGTTACGGGTTTCCCATTGACTCTTTGACCACCGGTCAAACCAATTTAGATTTTCATCAAAATCAAACCAATTTAACATTTATTCCCTATGTCGGAGATAGCCTCAATCCGTAATACCGAAGATGGCCTCAATTCGGTGGAGGTAGGATCCCCTGGGCGATGGCCTCAAACCCAAGATCGCAGACCCTCGTGCACGTCTTAACCTCACTGGCCAGGCCCTGCAGCCGCCCGAGCGTTGGCCAGTTTCTATGTTTGACACAATAAACCAATTGACCTTATTCACCAGTTAAAATTAATTAATTAACTTAACTAATTCGTTAAAGTTTGGATTCAACCATTCGGTCAAACCTACGACAACAGAGTATCCAGTCAAAGCCTAGGTCAAACATGACCTAACCCAAGTCAAAGTCAAACCTGTTCAGTCAATTCACAATCTTCAACAATTAAATTCAAACAATCAATTTAATTCAATTAACCAATTTAGCCACATTATAGCATAAACACATATAACGATCCAAACCATTAAATCTATTCTGAATGCTATTAACTTCATAGTACGGACCTGGATTACGTCGAAATCGAATCGATAGCTCGAACGGAAGGCAAATCGACGAAATCAACCGAACGGGTCAAATCGAGTCAAAGTACGAAATTGACCAATCAATCCGGCGTGGGGGTTAATCTGCCGGCGATATCAACTCGGGGCAGCGGCCCGATGCGGCGACGGTGACGAACACCGGCGACAGTGGCGGAGCGGTAGCTCGACGGCGATGAGCAGCGACTGGCGGCGGACGACCGGCGAAGGTGAAACCACAGCTGGAAGCTCGGCGACGACGGCGGCTGGAGTCTCGGCGACGGCGGCGCTGCGCTCGACGGCGAGGAAGGTCGCCGGCAATGGAGGCGACGTCTGGCGCTCGACGTGGCGGCGCTGCAATCCGTCGGCGAGGCTGGGGAAGGCGACGCCGGCGGCTGGTGGTTCCAATTGGACGGCGACGACTGGAAGCTCGGCGACGCTGAGCGGCGGCTATCGGCGAAGGAAGCAGCGGCGGCGCTGCAATCGACGGCGACGACCGGCGGCTGGTGCGGTGAGGCTTCTGGCGGCGACTGGCTTGCGCTTGGCTGGGCGGCGAGGTTGGCCGGAAAAGACGAAGAAGGAGAAGAAAAAGAAAAAGAAGAAAGAAGAAGGAAGAAGAAAGAAAGAAGAAGAAAGGAGAAGAAGAAGGAAAAGAAGAAAAAGGAACGGACGAAACGAAGGATAAGGTATATGTGGTTTAGGTTTATTTAATGGTCCCATTTCAAAAAGGATTGGGCTTCGGACCCAAAATACCTGATTAAATGGTCATAACTTGAGCTCTGTAACTCCGATTCGCGAACCGTCTGAACCGACGCGATCACAAAAAATATTTCCTACGAGATGACACAAAAGTTGGGCTTAAAATCCAAATTATAATTTTAACCCCTTATTGGGCCCAATTCGTAAACAATTGCTCTAACAATTAATTAATTCCTTTGGGCCAGGTTTCGGGGCGTTACATTTCTCCCCCCCTTAAAAAGAATTTCGTCCTCGAAATTACCTGAGTCATTGGTCGTCGAAGAGATGAGGGTACTGAGTTCGCATAGATTCTTCGGTCTCCCAGGTTGCTTCTTCCACTGCATGATTACGCCACAGTACCTTTACCAACGGTACCGTCTTGTTTCTTAACACTTTAGTTTCGCGCGCCAAGATCTTAACTGGTTCTTCTTCGTAAGACAAACTCTCGTCGAGGGTTACAGCATTGGTCGGCAACACATGAGTCGGATCTGAACGGTATCTACGTAGCATGGAGACATGAAAGACGTCGTGAATCCTGTTCAGCTCTGGTGGCAACTCTAGCTTGTAGGCAACAGGTCCTATTCGCTCCAGAATGCGGTAGGGTCCAATGAATCTAGGGCTAAGCTTCCCTTTCTTCCCGAACCGTAGGACCTTCTTCCAAGGTGAAACCTTCAAGAATACCATGTCACCAACATTATACTCTATGTCTCGTCTCTTCAAGTCTGCATAAGATTTCTGTCTGTCCGAAGCAGTGCGGAGTCGGTCTCTGATCACACGAACCTTTTCCTCGGTTTCCTGCACAGTATCTGGTCCCTCGAGCTTACGCTCGCTAAGCTCTGTCCAACAAATCGGGGTTCGGCATTTTCTGCCGTAAAGTGCCTCGTACGGAGCCATCTGAATGCTTGCCTGGTAACTGTTATTATATGCAAACTCCATTAACGGCAAGTAACGCTCCCAATCTTCTCCAAAGTCGATCACACAAGCTCGCATCATATCCTCGACAATCTGTATCACCCTCTCAGACTGGCCATCGGTCTGAGGGTGAAATGCCGTACTAAGGTTCAAAGCTGTGCCAAAAGCCTTCTGAAGTCCTCTCCAGAACTTCGAAGTGAACCGGGGATCTCTATCAGATATGATTGACAGCGGTGCACCGTGCAAACGAACTATCTCTCTAACGTACAAATCTGCCAATTTGTCTAAGGAAGAGTCACGTCTGACGGGTAGAAAATGAGCGGACTTCGTCAACCTGTCAACAATTACCCAGATGGCGTCATTCTTTCGTGAAGATCGTGGCAATCCGATCACAAAATCCATAGTGATCCTTTCCCACTTCCATTCCGGAATGGTAGGAGGGTGCAGCAACCCTGTCGGAACCTGGTGCTCAGCCTTGACTTGCTGACAAGTCAAACAACGTGCAGTGAACTCGGAGATTTCCTTTTTCATAGCTGGCCACCAATAGGATTTCTTCAAATCCTGATACATCTTGTTACTACCCGGGTGCATAGTGTATACGGTTCCGTGAGCCTCGCGTAACAAGCGATCCCTCACTTCACTGCGGGGCACCACTAGGCGTTCATGATAGTACAAGACTCCGTCATCGCGAATTGTAAACTCGGGCCTCTTTCCTGTAAGAACTAACTCTCGAGTCTTCTGACAAAACTCATCATCCCTCTGTGCTGTACGGATATCCTGCTCTAATGGAGACTGAAGCTGTAGCTCGGCTAACGATTTTCTGCTCAAGGCATCGGCCACGATGTTAGCCTTGCCCGGGTGATACTCAATGACTAAATCGTAATCCTTGATCAGCTCCAACCATCGGCGTTGTCTAAGATTCAGCTCCTTCTGGGTGAGTAGGTACCTCAAACTCTTGTGGTCGGTGAATATGTGAATCCTCTCTCCAAAGATGTAGTGGCGCCAAATCTTCAAGGCAAACACCACGGCTGCCAACTCCAAATCATGTGTCGGGTAATTCTCCTCGTGAGTCTTCAACTGTCTCGATGCGTAGGCCACTACCTTACTCAACTGCATCAGTACACAACCTAAGCCGCTATGAGATGCGTCACTATAGATGGTGTACTCGATGCCAGGAGTAGGTTGAACCAAGACTGGTGCCTGGGTCAGGCACTCCTTCAGTTGATCAAAACTGCACTCGCACGCTTCTGACCACTCAAATTTGATGTCCTTACGCAGTAGCTTGTTCAATGGAGTAGCGATCGAGGCGAAGCTCTTAACAAATCGGCGATAGTAACCGGCTAATCCAAGGAAGCTCCTCACCTCACGAACATTCCGTGGAGCCTTCCAGTCCACTATGGCTGAAATCTTGCTGGGGTCTACCTGGATACCGGTAGCAGAGATAACATGTCCTAAGAATGTCACCTCACTCAACCAGAATTCACACTTAGACAATTTTGCATACAGCTTGTGCTCTCGCAACACACTCAGAACCAATTGCAAATGTCTAGCGTGCTCCTCCTGAGTCCGTGAATAAACCAAGATGTCATCGATGAACACTACTACGAACAGGTCCAAGTATGGTCGGAACACACTGTTCATAAGCTCCATGAACACTGCCGGGGCATTAGTCAATCCGAAAGGCATGACTGAGAACTCATAATGCCCATAGCGTGTCCTAAAAGCAGTCTTCGGAATGTCTTCTCCCCTGACAGAAATCTGATGATATCCAGAACGCAGATCAATCTTCGAGAATACCGTAGCCCCTCTGAGCTGGTCGAACAGGTCGTCGATACGAGGCAACGGATAACGATTCTTCACTGTAGCTTTGTTCAACTGCCTGTAGTCGATGCAAAGTCTCATGGATCCATCTTTCTTTCGAACAAATAACACTGGTGCTCCCCATGGGGAAACGCTAGGTCGGATGAATCCCTTTTCCAGTAGCTCTTGCAACTGAGCCTTCAACTCCTTCATCTCGGCAGGTGCTATACGATACGGTGTAGCAGATATGGGTTCCGTACCCGGAATGAGATTGATCGAGAACTCTACCTCTCTCGGCGGAGGCAAACCAGGTAGGTCTTCGGGAAAGACATCAGGGAAGTCGCAAACCGTACGAATGTCCTGCTGACATGGCGATTCTTTTCGCATATCCTGAACGTGACATAGGAACATCTCGCACTTCTTGCGAATCAAGCGCCTCGCGCTCAAGGATGATATGAACTCGGGAGTCTCGGGGAACACTTCCCCGGAGAGTAATACGTCGCTACCGTCTTCAGCTCTCAGCCGTACGGTCCGACAACTGCAGTCGACCACTGCTCTATGCTCGGTGAGCCAATCCATACCAAGGATAATGTCAAACTCCTTGTGTGGTAGCTCTATCAAATCTGCAGGGAATTGCTTCCCTTGCACGGACAACGGACATCTATGATAAATGTGATGAAGACGCATGCTATGTCCTAGCGGATTCGATACAATGGTAGGTATCTCAAGGTCATTCCTCACAATCACAGAATTAGCAGGCATGCCAACACAGATATAGGAGAGCGTAGAACCCGGATCGATCAAGGCATGCATAACTGAATCAAATAGTACGAACGTACCCAAGATAACATCGGGGCTAGGATCTGTACGCCCATGCATGGCGTAGGTACGCGCTGGTGCCCGGCCTGACTGTTGCGGACGTGGTCTCTGCTGATTATTTGCGGCAGTAGACAGCTGACTCCGTGCTGGATGTGATGCGGCAGGCTGATCCGGAGCTCTAGGTAAAACAGACTCGCTGCTAGGGTTTGTCGGGCAATGCCTCCTGAAGTGCCCTGGCTGACCACAACCCAAACATAAGCCTTGGGTGAGCCAACACTCGCCCGGGTGATGCCTACCACAATGTACACATTGCGGGTGGCTTCTCGATCTGTTCGAGTTGCTCGCGGCGACCGACGGAGACGGCCTCGACTTACTCCTCTTAGGCGGCGGCGCACTCGAAGAACCCTTCTCGTACCTCTTTCCCCCGAATCCAAAACTCTTCCCGCTCGGCCCGGTGCTGGCCGCGGGTCGCGGGTCTTTCGTCGCTCTATCCTCCTTCTTGGTTGCCTGCAAATCATCCAAGCTCTTTTCTGTCTTCACAATCAAATCATACGCCGCATTAAAATCTGTCGTCGTGATCAGTGCGGCGTACGGCCTCAAGTCCGGTCGTAGCTTCTTGACGAACTCGTTCAAACGATCCTCCGGAGTGGAGACCAGACTCGTCGCGTACTGGGACAAGTAGTCAAACCTCTGTCTCAGTTCAGGTAGTGACATCCCCTCCTGCTTAAGCGCAACGAACTCATCGCGCCTCTCCTCGCGGTACCG
Source organism: Cuscuta australis (assembly GCA_003260385.1). Classification (NCBI taxonomy): domain Eukaryota; kingdom Viridiplantae; phylum Streptophyta; class Magnoliopsida; order Solanales; family Convolvulaceae; genus Cuscuta; species Cuscuta australis. The sequence goes on from NQVE01000218.1 coordinate 193,214, forward strand.
GGTGGGGACGTACTCCTTCGTGAAGGCTCGATCGAAGCGATCCCAGGTCCACGGCTTGGGTGTGTGTGGATCTTGGTCAATGCGCTTCCACCAATCATATGCTCCCTTCCGGAACATCTGTGACGCCAACTCCGAGCGATCAGCATCTGGGACTCTCAAATTCTTGAGTACCCGGTCCATCTGCTCAAGCCAATCCAAAGCAATCTGGGGTTCCCCCAAATTGTCTCCTCGGAACTCTTCCGCTCCATTATCCTTCAACATTTTGAAGGTAACGATGCGCGGCTGCGGCTGTGGTGGTGGAGGTGGCTGGAACATGGGCATAAACTGCGCCATGTGCTGCATATAGTGGGCCATCATGGCCGGGAACATCTGCTCGTAGGCTACCGGCGGTATCGCCAACGGTGGCATCACTGGAGGTGGTACGACTGGCGGTGGTACAGCTGGTGGCTGTCCCGCTGGCTCAGGTGGATTTTGTCGTTGCCCTCCGTCACCCGGAGGCGTGAAACTCGAACCCTCGGTGTTAGCCGTGTGCACGCTCACGTGCTCCGGCTCCGGAACGTACTGACCGTGGGTCGATTCTTGACTCATTCTAAAATAATAAGGAAATTCCACGTCAGATCTTAACACATAACAGATAAAGCTATAAATACTTATTACCTTCCCGGGGCAGAGGAGATACGTGAGATGCAGATGCGGCTGAATTATTCATTGTATTATTTTTTTTTTGAAAGGGTCCGAAGACCGATTTTAAAACCAAATGCTCCGATACCAAAATGTAACACCCCAACCCGCATGACCCAAACCCGTGAGACAGCGGATCGGTGTGCTACTGAATTGGTATCCGAATTTGCGACATTTTCAAAACAATTTTAAACAAACATTCTATCAATACATATAAAATTCATCGGAGTAATTTAAAATAATGCGGAAGCCTTTTTAAAGTCAAACAACTTGGGATCTTGCCCGAAAACGTAATAAGCATTAAAGTTAATTGAATAAAACATAATCAACAGATTAAAGTGACAGCCACGCCATCGTACATCTCCTCCTCAACGCCCTCTGGGATCGGCTCTAGGTTCATCTGTCTGATCACCTACGGACAGCAAAAGAAAACAACGCTATCCGCTCAGCATTGACGCAGAGTGGTACTCCATTGAAGCACAAGAATAAATATAATAATTCAACAATTAAGATCGTGCATGTGTTTATCCTTTTAATAAAAATCAGTTCAACTTTACATTTGGTTCTTTAGACGGTTGACCAACAGTCAACTTATTTTCTTTCTTTTCAAAATGATTTAGGTGTTACGGGTTTCCCATTGACTCTTTGACCACCGGTCAAACCAATTTAGATTTTCATCAAAATCAAACCAATTTAACATTTATTCCCTATGTCGGAGATAGCCTCAATCCGTAATACCGAAGATGGCCTCAATTCGGTGGAGGTAGGATCCCCTGGGCGATGGCCTCAAACCCAAGATCGCAGACCCTCGTGCACGTCTTAACCTCACTGGCCAGGCCCTGCAGCCGCCCGAGCGTTGGCCAGTTTCTATGTTTGACACAATAAACCAATTGACCTTATTCACCAGTTAAAATTAATTAATTAACTTAACTAATTCGTTAAAGTTTGGATTCAACCATTCGGTCAAACCTACGACAACAGAGTATCCAGTCAAAGCCTAGGTCAAACATGACCTAACCCAAGTCAAAGTCAAACCTGTTCAGTCAATTCACAATCTTCAACAATTAAATTCAAACAATCAATTTAATTCAATTAACCAATTTAGCCACATTATAGCATAAACACATATAACGATCCAAACCATTAAATCTATTCTGAATGCTATTAACTTCATAGTACGGACCTGGATTACGTCGAAATCGAATCGATAGCTCGAACGGAAGGCAAATCGACGAAATCAACCGAACGGGTCAAATCGAGTCAAAGTACGAAATTGACCAATCAATCCGGCGTGGGGGTTAATCTGCCGGCGATATCAACTCGGGGCAGCGGCCCGATGCGGCGACGGTGACGAACACCGGCGACAGTGGCGGAGCGGTAGCTCGACGGCGATGAGCAGCGACTGGCGGCGGACGACCGGCGAAGGTGAAACCACAGCTGGAAGCTCGGCGACGACGGCGGCTGGAGTCTCGGCGACGGCGGCGCTGCGCTCGACGGCGAGGAAGGTCGCCGGCAATGGAGGCGACGTGGCGGCGCTGCAATCCGTCGGCGAGGCTGGGGAAGGCGACGCCGGCGGCTGGTGGTTCCAATTGGACGGCGACGACTGGAAGCTCGGCGACGCTGAGCGGCGGCTATCGGCGAAGGAAGCAGCGGCGGCGCTGCAATCGACGGCGACGACCGGCGGCTGGTGCGGTGAGGCTTCTGGCGGCGACTGGCTTGCGCTTGGCTGGGCGGCGAGGTTGGCCGGAAAAGACGAAGAAGGAGAAGAAAAAGAAAAAGAAGAAAGAAGAAGGAAGAAGAAAGAAAGAAGAAGAAAGGAGAAGAAGAAGGAAAAGAAGAAAAAGGAACGGACGAAACGAAGGATAAGGTATATGTGGTTTAGGTTTATTTAATGGTCCCATTTCAAAAAGGATTGGGCTTCGGACCCAAAATACCTGATTAAATGGTCATAACTTGAGCTCTGTAACTCCGATTCGCGAACCGTCTGAACCGACGCGATCACAAAAAATATTTCCTACGAGATGACACAAAAGTTGGGCTTAAAATCCAAATTATAATTTTAACCCCTTATTGGGCCCAATTCGTAAACAATTGCTCTAACAATTAATTAATTCCTTTGGGCCAGGTTTCGGGGCGTTACAATAATAATCATTCATCATAATTATTAATCAACATAACAATTGATAACAAATAGCGGTCTAGTTTTGAGTGTTAACACTCTAACTTACCGTCATGCATCACATAATGTTTTATATGCCTAAAACATCATTTTTATTATACAAAATCATATTTGTATTTTTCATAATTAATTGTTATCAAAAATAGGATTTTAGAGCATATTTTCAGGAATATATTTTCGTAGCAGGATCTGGAATTGAGGAAAATAATTTAAAATAATCATTTAATTTATAAAAATTGATTTATATAATTTTAAATAATCCATTAATTTATAATAATCGATTTTTACAATTTAAATAATCAAGTAATTCATTATAATCGATTTTTACAATTTAAATAATCAATTAATTAATTTTAATCGATTTTTACAATATAAATAATCGATTAATTCATAAAAAAATCGATTTTTACAATTTAAATAATCCATTAATTCCTAATAATCGATTTTTACAATTTAAATAATCAATTAATTCATAATAATCGATTTTTACAATTTAAATAATCAATTAATTAATTTTAATCGATTTTTACAATATAAATAATCGATTAATTCATAAAAAATCGATTTTTACAATTTAAATAATCCATTAATTCATAATAATAATTTTTTACAATTTAAATAATCAATTAATTCATAATAATCGATTTTTACAATTTAAATAATCAATTAATTCATAATAATCGATTTTTACAATATAAATAATCAATTAATTCATAATAATCGATTTTTACAGCATAAATAATCGATTAAATGGTACTGACTTCGAACCACTGATTTGAATAAAATTCTAATTGATTTTTAGTAATTAAATAATCGATTTTCGGCCACTGTTCATCATCTTCTTCCTCGGGTCAGTTTTAACATTATCATTTTTAATCACCAAACCTCAATTTAATTATATAAAAATTTTCTCCAATGTTCACAGATCATTTTAGAGTCATTAATTCGTAATTTTAACAACAATTTCATGGTTTATGATTCTTGGTTCTTCAAACATGTCAAACACAAAACTCAACCAAACGACCGTTTATGAACGTAGAAACGATCTATACGAACATTCTAGTCACTAGATATATCTACGGGCTTACCTCGAAGCTTATCGAAGGTTTTGAGAATTTTCCGGCGAAACTTCCGGCGACGATTACTCTCAGCTCCGGCGACCTCTCACCAAATTGACAACACCAATGAACTCTCCACTAAACAAGGAACTGAATGATACTAAACTTACTAAGTTTTGGTGCAGAAATGGAAGCTGGTTTTTCCTCCTTATATAGGAAAATGGAGAAGGAAGAAGACAATCCTGTAGCTAGTTCTGCGTAGGAAATGACTCACGATTGGCTGAGTGGAGGAGGGGGCGCCGTCTGCACAGTCTCCCTGATTGAGACCAATTTTGGTTCCAGTTGGGGTACACTTTTTGGTCAAACTTTCTCCAAATTGAAATCCGTTCGCACCGTTGCGATCAGACAGTCGAATTCTATTCAACGACATACTTTTCATAATTATTTGTAATACTTTTTCTGACATCATATTTTTGGCTGGTTGACTTTGATAGAGTAAAAATTGGTTTAATTGACTTTTCTCATAAAAGGTTCTCTTATTTAATTCATATCAACAAGTATCACACCCGTGCGTTGCACGGGTCGCAATTACGTTGTAAATTTAAATTGGTATCATTATAAAAGGAAAGAAATACAACATATAATGAAATATAATATTTTTTAGTATTGCAAAGCATCTATAAATTACAAATTATGAAAAACCTCTTTATAAACTACATTAGTGGTACATTTTGTTGAGACATCCTCTGCGTTGCAAATAAGATTTTTCAGGCCATTACAATTTGTTACCCTTGAAACCGCAACATATAATTGTCCATGATGACTAAATACGGGTTTCCGTAACAATAATCCCACGTGTTTTAAAGATTGGTCTTGACTCTTATTAATCGTCATTGCATAAGAAGTAACCACATGAAATTGTCTTCTTTGAAACTTGAATGGTATTCTTGCATTAGATGGTGTCAGTGATAGTCTTGGAATAACAACTTCTTGACCCATGTGTCTTCCAGATAAAATCTTTCCTTGGATCGAGTGATTAGCCAATCGAGTTACTATTAATCGAGTACCATTACACAAACTCATTGAATGATCAATGTTTCTTAGTAACATAATCGGGGTGTCTACCTTCAAAATTAGTTTTAAACTCAAGTTTAATATTCACATCACATATAAGTACATTTACAAAGTAATATGAATGAAGTATAGGTAGTAAAATGTTTTCGAAGTTCAAATAAATGATTATTGAAGGAGCGATAAATAAGGCAAAAATTATCGAAGTACAAATAAATGATTATTGAAGAGCAATAAATGAAGGAGCGAAGTACAATGAATATTTACACGGGTCATATCTTATAAATAAGGCAAAAATATTTACACGCATTAAATATAAATCTTTCCTTTTTTGTTCGCAGCATTGTATCCATCCTTTTTTTTGTTCGCATACACCTTTCCAAAGTTGACCACACACCCATTATAATATATGGTTTGTTTTAGAAGTTGAGAAGAATATACCATCGTATTGTGGATTGTGGATCTCGTAAATGGGATCACAATTTATACGAAAATATTATTTTCGTAAAAGGAAACGAATGGGTAATTGGTAAATCAAATTATTGGTAAATCAAATTATAAATGCGTAGAACCTCTTTTTTAATATATTGAATTATTGCCAAAGAAGTCAAATTGGTAGCTTTCCTTTTTTCCACAAAATCAAGTAATAAATATACGGATTTTAATAAATGCGTAGAAACTCTTTTTTAAAATTACTTTAGTTTACTTTTTTAAAAATATGTTTATACCGTTCTTTTTTTAACTACCGTTCTTTTATTTAGTAAACCTGTGCTGATTTTATGACGAAATCATGTAATGAATGCATGTGTTTCCTAAAATATTTTTTTATAATAGAATAAAAGGTATATATACGTTATGAAGTAAAAGGTATATATTGCGGAATCTTTAATTACCTTTGTTTAAAAACGTCTCATAGAAAAGGAAGCTTATTAATCATTGATTATAGTTTCTAAACTTGAAACTAACGGGTTTCTTTACCAAATTTCTGACAAATCTAATTACATAAATTAAGGTAATCACCACATTAATTGAGAACCGTGTTTTATTTCGTTCCTCCATGTATCTTTATTTTACCTTTCATTAGGAAAACGTGTGATAAAAAGAGAAATTTTATTAATCATTAATCATAGGGATTCATAGCTTCTAAACCATAATATAACACACGGGTTTCCTTTACCAATTTTTTCACAATTTTTATTACCTTGACTAAGGTAATCACCTCATTAATTGAGAATGGCGTTCTATTCCGTTCCTCCATGCATTAATTTAAAACGATATAGTTTAAGAACGCATGTTCAAAAAGGAAGTTTATTAATCGTACCTTTTAAACCATTATTCTTCTAGATTTTTAGATTCATAACTTTTTGTTAGTTTTATAAAAAGTCAGTTTACTTTTACAAACGGGGCTAAAAATTACGCATGTTTCTAAAATCATTATTTTTTAGTCAGTTAATTTTTTAGAATTAATAATGGCTCGTTTTAAAAGCATGCACTAATATATTTCCTTTTCTATAATGTTTAAAAATTACGCTAATTATTAAACCATTATTTTTAATTACGCATGTTTCTTAAACCATTATTTTTAGTCGGTTAATTTTTTTAAAATTAATAATGTCTTGTTTTTAAAAGCATGCACTAATATAATTCCTTTTTTTTAATGTTTAAAAATTGCGCTAGTTATTAAACCATTATTTCTTAGCTTGTTAATTTTATTTTTTTCTTGAATTAATGATGTGTCGTTTAAAAGCATGCATTAATATATTTTCTTAATTAAGGAAATAATTGCCTGAATTACATCGTATCATATTTCCTTAAAATACACACGGCATTAATTTTGGTAATAATTGGGAATACACACGGTATTAATACTGTAAATACACATGGTATTAATTTTGGTAATTAAATAAAAACGCATTAAATATACACGTTATTTCCCTTTTTTATCTCGAGAAATACACATGGATTAATAATAACCGTAGACTAAATGTAATAGATTAAAATGGACGGTCCATAGATGATAGTCATTGGGCGGGAAAAAGCATGGGGCATAATTCCCCTGCTTTTAAGAATAGGATGATTATTCTCATGATTTATTTTAACAAATCATTTAAATATTTACATTATAAACAAATTTTTCATTTACTCTTGTTTGGGTCTGTACTCAGGTTTCCAATCAAGACCACACAAAAAGTCAATATATTGGATTTATCTCTATGAGATTTATCCAGAGTGTGATAATAGATATCAAAACATATTTCGTATCGGCCCAAAGCCCAACAACAATTTATTTTAATCAAAACAAATTTGTTTAAACGAATAATTATTTAATAATAATTCTAGGATATGTTTCGGGGCGTTACACATACACCTAAGACAGCTCTACCAAGGACAAGCTAGACATGAGAGATTTCAAATCTCCAAAGCTCTCTTTAGTTGCAAGTTGTCAATTGGAAACCCCGTTGGTCCGCATGTTCTCAAGATGATTGGCTACGTCCAAACTCTTGAGAAATTGGGTTTCGAACTAAGGACTGAACTTGCAACTGATCTGATTTTGCAATCGTTTCCAGAGTTGTACAGGCAGTTTGTGGTTAATTACGACATGCATGAACTCGATAAACCACTACCAGAACTTTTGAAGATGCTGCAAACTGCTGAAGAGAGCTTGACGAAAGGAAAGGGGAATTTTGTCCTTCTAGTTCAAGGAGGAAAAGGCAAGAAGAAGTTCAAAAAGGCAAACAAGAATGGGCCTAAAGGCAAGGGTAACACCGAGCCAAAGTCCAATTCTTCCAAGCTCAAGCCTAAATGTAACGCCCTGAAACCCGGCTTAGTAGTTAGCCGTTATTTTAATAAAGATGAATAAATTATTCATTGACTTCAAATATGAATTATTTGTAAAGTTCACCATTTTAATTAAAAATTAGGTTTTTGGGTATATCTCGTAAAATGGTGATCAACTATATATAATTTGTTAAATTTGGACTTTCGTGTACACCGCGATAAAGAAAAGGGAGAAAGACCAAACTAGGACTAAAACATTGAAAATATACCAAAATAGGACTTCCATGTTTTTATTCACGAAATAGGACTTACATTACCAAACATGGTCATATATATTACCAAAAAAGTATAGTAATTTGCACATGTACACTGCCACATTACCACAATGTAAAGTCACATTACCAAAGTGCAAAGTCCTATTCCGAGAAAAAAAATATGAAAGTCCTATTTTGGTACTTTTCTCTATGTTTTAGTCCTATTTAGGATGATTTCTATAAAGAAAAAATAGACGTTACAGTTCAATAAATAAAATAAAGAATTTTTAAAATAAAATATTATAAATCTAATAACCCACGTCCTATTCCTATGCCATTTGGGAAGTCTAAAAGTCATCCAAAAAATACCGTTATATACACATAGAGAGACCTCTGCAGCGTTTCATCATCTTCCTCATTCTTCTCTGCGCGTCGGACCGGAGTCAGTGGAGTTACGCCGGAGTTGTCGCCGGAGTTTCAAGGCGAGAAATTTGAGTCCTTCGTAGGTTAATCGAGGTGAGTGATTTATCTCTCGCTAGAATTAATTTGTAGATTAGGATTCGTTAATATAATATCTCCAATTGATGTTGAATTTGTGAATTGGATTGTTGAATCTCTTGGTTAATTGGAATTGACTGTATATTTGGAATGGGGATTGGGTTGGATAATGGTTATTTGCCTTTTTCGAACTTTTCTCTGCTATGTACTGTTCCGTCGCTCTCTCTGTACCTCATATGCTCTTCTCTATTTGTTTCTCTCTCTGATCGGAGTCTCTGCTGTGTTGCTGACCAGGGAGGTCGTCGCCGGTGACCCTGCTGCTGGACAAGAAGTTCGCAGCCGCTGGTTTGAAGACTGTCGCGCGTTCCGGTTTGTAGAAGAGGAAGACGTGCCAGGCCGGTAGCGGGTACTCCTTTGACAATAGGATTGGGGATTTAAGTTTCTAAAATTGTAGATTGACCCCATGATCCTCAGGACTTTGCAATTAGGCCCTCTTCCATCCTATGCCTCTAAATCATAAATAAAGACCACAAACTAATCTAAGTCATTGTTTAAACTAATGAGTTAAGTAAAGACAATTATGTGATTGAATTGGATTATGGGAATATGTCTCTTGGTATATCTAGGAAGGTTTGAATTAAACTGAATTAATAAGGATTAAGATTTAGGACTTAGGCCTGGTGGGGCGAGCTTCGCATAACTCATAGGTCTTGGGTTAAAAACGTACGTACGGGAGTCATTAGCCTACCTAGGGATTCCTTTGTAGGGGCTCCAACGCGCCCATTGAGGATACTCTTTGGGTCTCATCAAGCGTGGCCTTGGGGGATCCGTCCGAGTGTCCATGACTTAGTTAGTCAAAAGAAACCTTAGCCTATAGGCTTAAGTGTAGGAGAACAACAAGAACTGAATATAGATAAGTGAATAGTTGATCATGATATTTGATAATTCTTCTGATATTGTGTGATTATATATTGATGGGTGGTAGTCTATGAGTTAGTTCTAGCATTAGATACTTTCACTCTCCCTATATTTTTACAGGTAGAGATCAAGGACTGAATGAGGAGAAGCCTGGAGAATAGTGAAGCGTGACGCTGGTGGATGGCCCGATGCTGTTTGAAATTGAATTAAATACTTGTTGACTTTTATTTTGTTTAAACTACAAGAATGTTTGACGATGTTGTTTTAAAGGCTTCCGCAACGTTTGAAATATTTACTCCGATTAATTATGAATTGTTTTTCAATAAATATAAATGTTTGTTTTATTTCTAAGTATTTTTAAAATATTATGCATGTGAATACCAAATTAGTAACAACCCGATTCGCTAACTTGTTGCTTCGGGTTACGCGGGTTGGGGTGTTACATTTTGGTATCGGAGCATGTGGTTTTAAAAACGATTCTCGGAAAAAAAACACAACAAAATGTGAAATTATTTACAAAAAAAAATTCAAAAAAAGAGAACCAAAAAGGGCATCACTGCTTCGCGACATACTGCTCCAGGAGGTAACTTTGAATCCTAATTATGTTATTATGTGAAAATTGTTTCCTAGATTGTTAGTTGATTTGTTTGTTAATTAACATGTGGTTTATCTATAAAAAAAGGAATTCATGTGTAAAAAAAGATAAGTAAGAGAAGATTGAAAGAATTCAACAATGTTGGTTATGAAAGAAAAGGGTAAGTGAACCTAGGAAGTAAATTGTAAAAAAAAACCTCAAATCACAATTATCCATGATGACTAGTGCGATCATGTTACAAAAGATATTGCGTCACATGCTTACCAAGCACGTTGGCGACTCTTAAATAAAATCTTAAGTATTCTAAACAATCACTTGTGAGCTCGGTTGCGAAAATGTTAAAGTCCTAATTTGATACTTCATGAATAAAAAAACAGAAACGACAACTACAAAAAAAAACAAACAAAGCATAATTATAATAATTAAGGTTGGTTAAAAGATAAGTGTTGTGTCAAGAATTGCTTTGTAAAAAAAACTGCAATGAGCTTGTGGAATTATATTGAACTACATTTATAATTTTTCATAACGAATTTTGTTTAAATCAAATTGGTTCATATTGAAAAGCAAGTATTGTCTTTAAAAAAATGATTTGATAATTCAATCAATGTAGTTTCGTGAATCGATTGGAAAAAAATAGTAGTCATAGAATATTTTATTTAACTCTCAATTGTTTTGTTGATCACTGGAATAACAATCAAATTCAGAAGGGGCTGCAGACCTGGATGAATGAGAGTGTTGTTTCGGTGTGAGACGGAAAAAAAAAATAATGAATAAAAAAAGGGGGCAATTTGTTTTTCTTTAAAAAAAAATTATTTGTGAATAACTCTGGTAAAAAAAGGGGGTAATGTGCTTTCCTAAAAAAACAGTTACAAATAAATCTTGTCAATGACTACCTTGTTGGATAAAAAAATGGTATTTGGTATTTAAAAAAATAATAATTGACTTTAATTGTTTACTCTCGATTTGAGAAAAATATTTGATTAAACATTTAACTGGTTGGAAAAAAATAATAATAACCTAGTGATTTCAAATCAAAACATCTGAATGAGATAAACATTGGATCAAAGATTAAAATGATCTCTTTTACAAAAAAAAAGTATTTTGACTTTTGGGAAATTGAAGATGAATTGCCTACTTTTGATTAAAAAGAAATGTCTGGGGTGAAATAGAAAAGTGTTTTTGACTACTCCTTAAAATGATTTCTTTTAAAGAAAAAAAATATATATGTATTGTTTTTTTTTTAATTTAAAAAAAATGTATAGAAGTTCATTTACTTTACACTCTTTACCTTAGAAGAATTTCGAAAATGAAATTTCTTTTAAGGAGGAGAGAAATGTAACGCCCTGAAACCCGGCTTAGTAGTTAGCCGTTATTTTAATAAAGATGAATATATTATTCATTGACATCAAATATGAATTATTTGTAAAGTTCACCATTTTTATTAAAAATTAGGTTTTTGCGTAGATCTTGTAAAATGTTGATCAACTATATATAATTTGTTAAATTTGGACTTTCGTGTACACCGTGATAAAGAAAATAGATGTTACAGTTCAATAAATAAAATAAAGAATTTTTAAAATAGAATATTAAAAATCTAATAACCCACGTCCTATTCCTATGCCAAAGTCTAAAAGTCACCCAAACATACGGTTATATACATAGACAGACCTCTGCAGCGTTTCATCATCTTCCTCATTCTTCTCTGCGCGTCGGACCGGAGTCAGTGGAGTTACGCCGGAGTTGTCGCCGGAGTTTCAAGGCGAGAAATTTGAGTCCTTCGTCGGTTAATCGAGGTGAGTGATTTATCTCTCGCTAGAATTAATTTGTAGATTAGGATTCGTTAATATAATATCTCCAATTGATGTTGAATTTGTGAATTGGATTGTTGAATCTCTTGGTTAATTGGAATTGACTGTATATTTGGAATGGGGATTGGGTTGGATAATGGTTATTTGCCTTTTTCGAACTTTTCTCTGCTATGTACTGTTCCGTCGCTCTCTCTGTACCTCATATGCTCTTCTCTGTTTGTTTCTCTCTCTGATCGGAGTCTCTGCTGTGTTGCTGACCAGGGAGGTCGTCGCCGGTGACCCTGCTGCTGGACAAGAAGTTCGCAGCCGCTGGTTTGAAGACTGTCGCGCGTTCCGGTTTGTAGAAGAGGAAGACGTGCCAGGCCGGTAGCGGGTACTCCTTTGACAATAGGATTGGGGATTTAAGTTTCTAAAATTGTAGATTGACCCCATGATCCTCAAGACTTTGCAATTAGGCCCTCTTCCATCCTATGCCTCTAAATCATAAATAAAGACCACAAACTAATCTAAGTCATTGTTTAAACTAATGAGTTAAGTAAAGACAATTATGTGATTGAATTGGATTATGAGAATATGTCTCTTGGTATATCTAGGAAGGTTTGAATTAAACTGAATTAATAAGGATTAAGATTTAGGACTTAGGCCTGGTGGGGCGAGCTTCGCATAACTCATAGGTCTTGGGTTAAAAACGCACGTACGGGAGTCATTAGCCTACCTAGGGATTCCTTTGTAGGGGCTCCAACGCGCCCATTGAGGATACTCTTTGGGTCTCATCAAGCGTGGCCTTGGGGGATTTGTCCGAGTGTCCATGACTTAGTCAAAAGAAACCTTAGCCTATAGGCTTAAGTGTAGGAGAACAACAAGAACTGAATATAGATAAGTGAATAGTTGATCATGATATTTGATAATTCTTCTGATATTGTGTGATTATATATTGATGGGTGGTAGTCTATGAGTTAGTTCTAGCATTAGATACTTTCACTCTCCCTATATTTTTACAGGTAGAGATCAAGGACTGAATGAGGAGCAGCCTGGAGAATAGTGAAGCGTGACGCTGGTGGATGGCCCGATGCTGTTTGAAATTGAATTAAATACTTGTTGACTTTTATTTTGTTTTAACTACAAGAATGTTTGACGATGTTGTTTTAAAGGCTTCCGCAACGTTTTAATTATTTACTCTGATTAATTATGAATTGTTTTTCAATAAATATAAATGTTTGTTTTATTTCTAAGTATTTTTAAAATATTATGCATGTGAATACCAAATTAGTAACAACCCGATTCGCTAACTTATTGTTTCGGGTTATGCGCGTTGGGGTGTTACACTAAAGGTGGAGTGGCTAAAGATTCCATTTGTCATCACTGTGGTGAAGTTGGCCACTAGAAGAGGAATTGCAAGCAGTATTTGGCAACCAAGAAAAAGGGTGAAGCTTCTGCTTCAGGTACAATTGTTGTAAAGACTTAAACTAATCTACAATCTCTTCAAAAGTATTTGATACTTATAGTATTGCAAATCGTTGCAGGAACAGAAGAGAAGAAGTATGAGTGTTGATCTTGAAGATGCAAGGGTTGCAGCTCAGTGGCGCATTAGTTTAACTTTTTGTATTTGATCAGTTTTCAATTTTGAATTGATGTTTACTTATTGTTTTAAGTACTATTGGTTATTTCAATAAAGGACAAATTGTTGCTCCATTTATAGAAGTATTTCATATGATCAAATATTTTGCCTCACAAGCAAATACAACAACTATACCAAGGCTACAAAGTGCAAATATTAATCAGTTAATAAGTTTGTCACAAAATTATGAATAAAGTGATAGCCACTTAGAGATATAAGGATATCTTTATAAAGGTTATAACCAAGACCCTTTCTATTTAAATTTTCGAAATTTAAACTTGCCATTAGCATTAATAAAACACACTTAATAAAGATCAAGTGATATTAATGCCAAAGTTACATAATAGGAAAGACAAAAGTGATACGATCATGAAATTGACGTTCCCTCAAACGTTATTGAGATAACGTGACTAAAATAGTTAGTCTAATAAAGAGGATTATGTAACCTTGCCAAATACTACTGAACCTTAAGCACTAAAATGATCATTGTAGACTCTAAAAGGAAAGAGCACTTGGAAACTGTTCCAAAACGATTCCTTCCTTAAATAACAAGTAATGAAAGTAAGTCTCATATGAATGAAGACACTTTAAAAACTTATTATGGACGAGTCTATCAAGGATAAGAGAAGGGTTTCGAATTATCTATAAACAGTTATAGCACTTATATGTCTAGGATCCTAAGTCTTATTAAAGACTAGTGGGAGCACAATAAGTATGTTGCATATCATTGACAAAATAAATTAAAACTTATCAGTCATGAATGCAGATAATAATTATGTGCTCAAGACTAAAGAATCCATATAGATGGATTAAAGAACTAGGAATAATCTAAGACTAGTACATACATGGAAGTTTTTTAGACTTGCATGAATCTCAAGGTAAAGCCTTTTTGGAGACTCACTCTGTAAAAGGACCGCATGGAAATCGTTCCATGGAGTACCATGAGATATGGACTTGATTCATTCTAAAAGGATATATTTTATATATGTCTAAGCTGAGCTAAGAGTAGTAGTCAACTTTGTAAAAGTTAACTTTTGATTCTTAAGAAGAGACAAAGGAGTATGGTTTTCTAAAATGACTTAAGTGTGAATGTTACACACAAAATAGCTCATTTAGAACAACCATAAGGTAGGTTGAAATTAACAAAACGTATATTGACAAGTATTGACATGGTGTCATACGCATATAAGTAAGATAAATTTGCAACTTTGGAAGTAGCAAAGAGGAAGATGTTTTGGTTTTGATAGCTTCTCAAAAGGATAGCGTTGCTCCCAGCATAAGAAACCAATATGTCGTTGTACTGACAACGATAGGGTTACTACAGCAGCTAAAGAAGCTACACCTAGAAACCAAGACGTCATTAGATCTCACCACATTATACGAACAGTCGTAAAATGAAAGTATCAAAATTTGCAAGATAGAAAAGGATAAACAATCTCTTAACCTATTGACCAAGTCTTTGGGAAAACCTATACACGAGGGTCACACTTCGTGCATGAGGCATACATGGAAACCATAATTGGCCTTAGTGCTAGTGGGAGATTGTTGAATATAAGTGAGCCAGAGGCCAACTTATGATTCATATCTATATTATATCAAGAACAATAGGCCCTAAACATTGTTTAAGTTGTCTCGTGTAATTTAAACATAGCTTTAGTCCATAGAGTAGGCGCTCTAGTAACATAGATGAGAACTACGACGTTCTAATTATGAGGCTATTACAAAGATAGAGGCAACGCCTAAAATATCCTTAGTCGAATATTATCACAATTGTTTTGATTAAAATAAATTATTGTTGGGATTTGGGCCGATATGAAATTTGTTTTGATATCCAATATCTTAATCTGGATAACTCTCATGGAGATAAATCCAATATGTGGACTATTTGTGTAGTCTTGATTGGAAACTTGAGTACAGACCCGAATCAAGAGTAAATAAAGAATTTGTTTAGAATGTAAATATTGAAATGATTTGTTGAAATTAATCATGAGAATAATTGATGTGAATTAAATGAGAGAACCTTTTATGAGGAAGGTCAATTAAACCAATTTTGACTCTGTTAAAGTCAAACACCCAAAAATGTGGTGTCGGAAAAAGTATTTCAACTAAATATAAAAATTATATCGTTGAATAGAGTTCGACTGTCCGATCGCAATGGTGCAAACGGAATTCAATTCGGAGAAAGTTGGACAAAAAAGTGTACCCCAACTGGGACCAAATTAGTCCCAATCAGGGAACTAATCATGAAACGGCGCCATGTTCCCTTCCTGTGCAATCAGTCGATCCCAATTACGTAGAAGCAATAGGAGTTGGCTTCTTCCCTTCTTCTCCACAATATAAGCAAACACAACTCCTTTCATTCTTCACCAAAACAATTCAATTTTGCTTCTATATTGTTCTTTGCTGAGAGAGGAGTGCCCTGGTGTTGTCACTTTTGTGTGAGGTCGCTGGAGCAGAGAGTATTCGTCGCCGGAAGTTTCGCCGGAAAATTCTCAAAACCTTCAATAAGCTTCGAGGTAAGCCCGTAGATATATCTACTGACTAGAATGTTCATATAGATCGTTTCTACGTTCATAAACGGTCGTTTGGTTGAGTTTTGTGTTTGACATGCTTGAAGAACCAAGAATCATAAACCATGAAATTGATGTTAAAACTATGAATTAATGATTCCAAAATGATCCATGAACCTTGGAGAACATCTCTATATAGTTTCGTTGAAGTTCGGTAACTAAAAACAGTATTTTCGAAATTGGACCCGAACGAAGAAGAAGATGAACAGTAACCAAAAACCAGACTGTTTGGATCGATCCAATGGCCTGGATCGATCCTCTGGGACTATTTTCTCTACATATGGATCGATCCCCCGAAGTTCTGATCCGAAAATTTGTCCAAAATTGCTATTTTTGAGCTCTAAAATCCTATTTTTTATACCAATTGATTATAATTATTTTAAGGATGATTCTTTACAATAAAAATGATGTTTTTAACAAATAAAAATGATATGTGATGCATGAGGTTATGTTCGGGTGTTAACACTCAAAACTAGACCGCTATTTGTTATCAATTGATATGTTGATTGATGATTATGATGAATGATTATTATGGGTGATGATGAATGATGAACTTACTGATTAAAATTATTATTTATGATTGAACCATGAGTAAAATGAATATATTGATAATTATTAAACGATTTGTATTGTTAACGGTATCTAGAAGAACTCTAAGATATACCCATTAGTTAATTGATGTTAAGGCTATCTAGAAGACATCTAGAATAGATCTTGTATTAGAATAGACTTATGAAAACATGAATATTTGATGAATTAGATAAAAATGTATAAACGGGATTCGTAGACCAAACTAGAGGATTACTCGTTTGGGAATGTCTGATCCAATGTTCATGAATCGCTATACTGTTGTTGCCTTAACCGACTACGGTTAAGTGTCCGAATCGTTTGCCTTAAACTAGTGATAGTTTAAGTGTCTGATTGCCTTAACTGACTACAGTTAAGTGTCCGAAATCAATTGCCTTAACTGACTACAGTTAAGTGTCCGAAATCAATTGCCTTAAACTAATGATAGTTTAAGTGTCTGATTAATAATTGCCTTTTAAGAATGTGGTTATGGAAATTATGATTTGGCCTTAGACTAAGAATAGCTAAGAGCATTATTATGATTTGGCCTTAGACTAAGAATAGCTAAGAGCATTATTATGATCTGGCCTTAGACTAAGAATAGCTAAGAGCGTTGTTATGATCTGGCCTTAGATTAAGAATAATTTAAGAGCACTATTGGATTAATATCTGAATTGAATAAAATGTGTTGATATGAACTGAATAATACCAAAACTGTGAATGTCTGAAATGAACATTGTGTGCATGATATCAAATGATTTGATTATGAATTTAGATTCAGTTTATATGGATGTTCGACGCATTAGATATGCTTACTCAGCTTTACCGCTCAGCGTGTAGTGTGTTTTATTTGCTACACGCAAGTAAGCAGAAAGCACAATGTGATCTTAGCGGCAGATGGGGCGAGATTGTCGGGATGGATGTGACAAGTTT
Organism: Cuscuta australis; assembly: GCA_003260385.1. Classification (NCBI taxonomy): domain Eukaryota; kingdom Viridiplantae; phylum Streptophyta; class Magnoliopsida; order Solanales; family Convolvulaceae; genus Cuscuta; species Cuscuta australis. The sequence continues at coordinate 210,742 of NQVE01000218.1, forward strand.
TGAAACAATTTATGATATGTCAATATTTTGAAACAACTTATGAAATATCATACAAGGAAATTGACGTTATCCTTATTTCGTATCTATGACTTATTTGATCAGCTTAGAGAATCCATTGTGCTCTCTAAGATTGACTTACGGTCAAGGATACTACCACATCTCTGTTAAGACAGACAAACTGACGATCAAGAATCGCTACCCTTTACTATGTATTGACAATCTGTTCGGTCAAATTCAAAGGAACCTACTTGCTAGAAGCTATGGATAGCTCAATCTTGTTGAATGAAGTGACGCATTGTTATGACACGATTAGTGACTTAAACATCGATATAGTCTAAATAAATATCCGTTGTCAACTCGTCAAGAATCCTAACGAAGGAAATTCTATTATTGTAGCATGAGTCAAGAAACCGCTCACGATCAAAGTAACCAAGCGCCAAGTGATGGGCACGGAAATGTTCATATTGAAGTATCTAGTTTCACACCTCCTATTCAAAGTGAACAAGTGAACTCACTACATGTTCCCCAAAATGATCAAAATATTGGAGATCAACCTGGCGCTATGCTACCTACCTTAATGGTAAACTTCTTACAACAAATGACCAATGTCCCTGTGTTTCAACCACCTCCACCACAACCTCGTTTGACCACTTTCAAAACCTTGAAAGATAATGGTGCTGAGGAGTTTCTGGGAGATCGAATTGCCGAACCCCAAATTGCTCTTGAATGGATCGAGCAGACCGCTCGTGTACTACAAAATTTGAACATACCTCTCGTTGATCATCCAAAATTTGCATCTCAATTGCTCCGCAAGGAAGCCTACGAATGGTGGAAACGTACTGACGAAAATCCAAACACACCCAAACCTTGGACTTGGGAATTCTTCGATTGGGCGTTCAAGAAGGAATATATACCAGCTCGATTCCGTGAAGAGAAACGTGCTGAATTTATCGAATTAAAGCAAGGAGATATGACACTCCCTGAATACCGACAAAGATTTGTCCATCTCGCTCAATTTGCACCCACGCTGGTGAGTACAGCGGCGGACCGCATTGAGGAGTTTCGCAAAAGACTTCGACCTGACCTCAGGCCGCACGCATCTACTATTCAAACTATGGATTTCATTGAGGCATACGATCTAATCTCCAAAGCCGAAAAAGATCTAAGTGATTACTATGAAAGTCTGAAAAATAAGAATGTCAATCCAAATGAACGACCAAATTCAAATGAGAAGAGACCCCTGCAAGAAATTGATTGTGCCATTCACTCGAAAAAGGTAAAGTCAATGACAATTCAATCGACGTCATCCATGAACAAAATGAGGGTATGGAAACATCCAAAGTGTAATGTTTGTAAAAGACACCATCCGGGAGATTGCTGGCTTGCACAAGGATTATGTCTAATTTGTGGTGAACCTGGACATTTCCGAAGAGAATGTCCCTCTAACCTTGAATCATATTCAGTTACTTCTGTCCAAAATCAACCTGTTCGCTCAAGAACAAGTCAACGCTCTAAAACACGAAGCAATTCAAAGAGTCCAACCCAAGGATGATACTCTGTGAAGATCCTAAAGTGCTACAAGGGCTCGAGGATATATTGACAAAAACAGTGGACAATTAATTAAACATCAGCTATATCTTTTTTTTACCATGCATTATCTTAAAATCCAAGTGGGAGAATTAAAAATGCCATGCTTGAGACAGATAGCAGACCCCATTTTTCATAGAACATGCAACCATTTCACTCAAGGTAAAGAAAGTATATGTCCTATAGTTTAGGTGTTTTATTTAACTAACCTTTTCGCATATTACTTATTCTTACCTTAATCAAACCACTTATCAGACCATAAAAAATCATATGAGACCAAATAAAAAACATTAGACATGACCATAGCAAGCATTAATATTTCATATAAGAAAATTAGACAATACAAAAAACATTCATATTAGAGCAAATCAAGTCAGACTAGACAAGAAAAATTCAAACAGATCTTAAAGTATTCAATCAATCACATTTTAGAGGCAAACAGAACAAGTGCTTTGTTTCACTCAATTCAGGTTGAGAATATCTCTATGAAAGAACTTGTATTAGCCTTAGAGCTGGCAAATCAGACGGTCAGGTCGGGTTTGGGTTCGACCACTTCTGATTTGAATTATATCAGGTTTGGGTAAGTTTGGATTCGGGTTAAGAACTACTTATTCATGACCCAATATCATCGGGTTCGAGTCAACCCAACGGGTAATTATATTTATTTTAAAAGTTTTTAAATCCATACTTGCATTTTGCATTAAAAAAAACAATAAAATATCAAAATACATATATTAAACGTCTTAGAATATTTATTTTGAATTTTTAATTCCTTTTTAGATATGTTTAACAATGTAATGAATAGTAAAAAATTAAAAATGCATCACTTTTGAAAAAATATAAGATAACTATGTGAAAACTTGTGTCGAAATATACATTTATACACTAAAAATGTGTAATAAGAATAAAAATAAAAAACTTAATCTTATTTTTATTACATTATTTTCCATATTAAAATATATTATTTTGTAAAATTATTAAATTAGCGGGTCAGTTAGGTCGGGTTTGGGTTTGGTCGAGTTTGACCCATTTTTAGCAGATCATTTCGAGTGTTGTCATCAAAACCTTTGTTCAAAACCCAATATTTTCGGGTTGGGTCAGTTTTTATCAGGCCTAATTAGCCTTTAGCCTCTAGAAATGTCAAATTGTAAGTCAGAAGTTTATATAAATGAAAAGTAGCATTGTCATTCAATACACCCTCTAGTGTACTAGAGTCTAATCCAAAAATAGCCTAGAAGACCAATCCATCTCAATGAACAGTAACCATGTGTTGTACACCTTTGTTGTGCAATCTCTTATAGTCTTACCAATAGAGGCTCATCATTTGCTTAGCATTGCCATTCTTTGGTAAAATTCCAATTACGCACAACTTCGAGAAAATGTCTGATATTTACATGATGCATTCTGATGTTGAAAATAGATATTTTTCTGACTTGCACTGGCCATGCAGCTTAGAATAATATTTATGGTTAACTCATAATGTTCATGGACAATATTATTTCAACATAAATTCAACTGGAATTACATAAACTAATATTACAAATGCAACTCTAAGTCTAATCTCCCAGGATTTGTAAACTCGTCGTAACTAGCCCCAGCACCTGGAAAAGCTTTAGCAAACTCTAGTTTGTCTAGAAGACCATCAACGAAGAAAGAAGAAATGAAAAGTTTCCTCTGACTTGAAGCCATGAAGTTCTGCCTCACCGCATCATCTAGAAATTTGATTAGGTTATTAAAATAACCGTCGATGTTCAAGAGACCAATGGGTTTATTGTGCAAACCTTCAGATGCCCACGAAATTAAGGTGAACAAACCTTCCATAGTATCAATCCTTCCAGGAAGTACGATGAAGGCCTCCACTACATGATTCATCTCGAAATGCTTATAGTAATTGCTTGAAACTGTGTATTCTGCACCATACGTAGGTCCGTAGACCTGTCGTGCTGCTATGTACCATGGTATGAAGCCTCTAACTATACCACCATTGGTATAGACTGTTGAAGCAACAACTCCTTGAAGGCCAACGTTGCCTCCTCCATAGGTAAGTCTAATTTTTCCCCTTACCAATTCCCTTCCTAAATCCACCGCCGTAGCCATGAACTTTGGATTTCTACCAAGAGAATGACTACCAAGTAGACCAACGAATTTTATGGTGTAAGGAAAAGTTCGAGATGTTCCTTCCATAATGTGAGAATGTGAAATGCTCTGGCCACAATCGTGATATATATAGGCTCTGAAAACGTGACCTTTGAAAAAGGGTAGTTATCCTCCGTCAAAATTTATACAGCAAAGATAGATTCAATTTACCTACTGACAATGATGTGTTCGCTAATAATACAGTCTGCTGACGATATGACATATCAAGACTCATGAACAGTTAGATTCGCTGTCCTGAAATACGTTCAAATCCAAGATGAAAAGTCAAACGGCTACTGCCCTGAAGACAACGACCCCTTGAGCAAGTGAAAGACTACGTTACGACGTATGAATTGAAACAAACTGCAATTGTGCTTATCAAAGGCCATTCAAGAGTATTGAAGAAATTTTCAATCGATTCTGTTAACCAAGGACGTACAGATAAGACTCGTAACTGAACGAAGTTATGTATGTCAAGTATGCAATACTACACACTACGAAGGAACTTTTGTCATCAAAGGATCAGTGAAGACCATACTTAATCGAAAATTACTAATCTCTCGAAGATTGAACAAGTTTGATGAAATCAATGACTTGAGAATACTTATTCGAAAGATTTGCGACATAACCATATGAATATGAAACGGTCATGATCAATGAGATCATTACAAAACGTGGAACGTTGAACCTAAGAAGAATTTCGAGGACGAAATTCCTTTTAAGGGGGGGGGGGGAGAAATATAACGCCCCAAAACATACCCTAGAATTATTAATGAATAAATAATCAATTAATCACAATTGTTTTGATTAAAATAAATTATTGTTGGGCTTTGGGCCGATATGAAATTTGTTTTGATATCCAATATCTTAATCTGGATAACTCTCATGGAGATAAATCCAATATGTGGACTATTTGTGTAGTCTTGATTGGAAACTTGAGTACAGACCTGAATCAAGAGTAAATAAAGAATTTGTTTAGAATGTAAATATTGAAATGATTTGTTGAAATAAATCATGAGAATAATTGATGTGAATTAAATGAGAGAACCTTTTATGAGGAAGGTCAATTAAACCAATTTTGACTCTGTTAAAGTCAAACACCCAAAAATGTGGTGTCGGAAAAAGTATTTCAACTAAATATAAAAATTATATCGTTGAATAGAGTTCGACTGTCCGATCGCAATGGTGCAAACGGAATTCAATTCGGAGAAAGTTGGACAAAAAAGTGTACCCCAACTGGGACCAAATTAGTCCCAATCAGGGAACTAATCATGAAACGGCACCATGTTCCCTTCCTGTGCAATCAGTCGATCCCAATTACGTAGAAGCAATAGGAGTTGGCTTCTTCCCTTCTTCTACACTATATAAACAAACACAACTCCTTTCATTCTTCACCAAAACAATTCAATTTTGCTTCTATATTGTTCTTTGCTGAGAGAGGAGTGCCCTGGTGTTGTCACTTTTGTGTGAGGTCGCTGGAGCAGAGAGTATTCGTCGCCGGAAGTTTCGCCGGAAAATTCTCAAAACCTTCAATAAGCTTCGAGGTAAGCCCGTAGATATATCTACTGACTAGAATGTTCATATAGATCGTTTCTACGTTCATAAACGGTCGTTTGGTTGAGTTTTGTGTTTGACATGCTTGAAGAACCAAGAATCATAAACCATGAAATTGATGTTAAAACTATGAATTAATGATTCCAAAATGATCCATGAACCTTGGAGAACATCTCTATATAGTTTCGTTGAAGTTCGGTAACTAAAAACGGTATTTTCGAAATTGGACCCGAACGAAGAAGAAGATGAACAGTAACCAAAAACCAGACTGTTTGGATCGATCCAATGGCCTGGATCGATCCTCTGGGACTATTTTCTCTACATATGGATCGATCCCCCGAAGTTCTGATCCGAAAATTTGTCCAAAATTGCTATTTTTGAGCTCTAAAATCCTATTTTTTATACCAATTGATTATAATTATTTTAAGGATGATTCTTTACAATAAAAATGATGTTTTTAACAAATAAAAATGATATGTGATGCATGAGGTTATGTTCGGGTGTTAACACTCAAAACTAGACCGCTATTTGTTATCAATTGATATGTTGATTGATGATTATGATGAATGATTATTATGGGTGATGATGAATGATGAACTTACTGATTAAAATTATTATTTATGATTGAACCATGAGTAAAATGAATATATTGATAATTATTAAACGATTTGTATTGTTAACGGTATCTAGAAGAACTCTAAGATATACCCATTAGTTAATTGATGTTAAGGCTATCTAGAAGACATCTAGAATAGATCTTGTATTAGAATAGACTTATGAAAACATGAATATTTGATGAATTAGATAAAAATGTATAAACGGGATTCGTAGACCAAACTAGAGGATTACTCGTTTGGGAATGTCTGATCCAATGTTCATGAATCGCTATACTGTTGTTGCCTTAACCGACTACGGTTAAGTGTCCGAATCGTTTGCCTTAAACTAGTGATAGTTTAAGTGCCTGATTGCCTTAACTGACTACAGTTAAGTGTCCGAAATCAATTGCCTTAACTGACTACAGTTAAGTGTCCGAAATCAATTGCCTTAAACTAATGATAGTTTAAGTGTCTGATTAATAATTGCCTTTTAAGAATGTGGTTATGGAAATTATGAGTTGGCCTTAGACTAAGAATAGCTAAGAGCATTATTATGATTTGGCCTTAGACTAAGAATAGCTAAGAGCATTATTATGATCTGGCCTTAGACTAAGAATAGCTAAGAGCGTTGTTATGATCTGGCCTTAGATTAAGAATAATTTAAGAGCACTATTGGATTAATATCTGAATTGAATAAAATGTGTTGATATGAACTGAATAATACCAAAACTGTGAATGTCTGAAATGAACATTGTGTGCATGATATCAAATGATTTGATTATGAATTTAGATTCAGTTTATATGGATGTTCGACGCATTAGATATGCTTACTCAGCTTTACCGCTGAGCGTGTAGTGTGTTTTATTTTGCTACACGCAGGTAAGCAGAAAGCACAATGTGATCTTGGCGGCAGATGGGGCGAGATTGTCGGGATGGATGTGACAAGTTTTGAAACAATTTATGATATGTCAATATTAAAATCGCTTCCGCAATATTGTTGAATACTCCGTACTGTATATGTTATGAAAAATATTATTGGGATTAATAAAGTGTGTTTGAAAAGTTTTAAATTTTTACGATTACCAAGTTAAATACTTTAGTCCGAATGGGGCTGCAGACCTGGACGGATTAGGGTGTTACACGTACTCAGTATCCATTGTTACGGATTTCGCGCCATACCAATGTAAACTAGGTGTCCCGCTTTGGCGTGTCCTTTGACTGGTCGAAACTGGTATCGACGAGTGAGTCGGCGTCGGAAGGCACAAACTTAATATTACGAGGGATTTTAAACGTGATTTCACCTATGGCATGTGCCGCGCACATACACTAGCGAATATCATACAAACATATATACAAACATGTATAATGAATAAAATGTGACATGGTTGTGGCCTCCTAAAGAACTAACGATAAAGCCTTCACTTGAGATCTCCATCTCCATCTTCACCTTCTTTCTTTAAGAATGCTTTAGTCTTCAAGTTCAGCCCTTACTTGTTGGTGTTCTCTTCTTCTTGGCTCCATCATCTTCCTTGCTTCTTCATGGACTTCTTTGTTTAATCGAGAGAAAAGAATCCTTGCTTTGTAAGCAAGGGGTATGAGGTTTAAGAAGGGATTTACAACCAGAATTCAGAGATGAGGCACGACACGCATTCCGTATTTAAAAACCAATGATTCTAAGCCACAACCACGCACCAAGCATACATTCATACATCACATGGATAAAAACCATACATTGGGCAAGCCGTGCTCGTCCCAGACCTAGTTTATTCTAAGAAAAATAAACTACAAGCCTACAAATTATCAAATAATTTTATTTAACTTTATTTTAAAACTCCAGAATATCCAAAATTTAATTTTGAATTTTCCTGAATTTTAAAATAGTTAATTGCCGTAAATATAGGTATTAATTTCGAAATTGGGATTTTAATTCGAAATAAATACTTATACCTTTTGAAAATTAATAAATAAATTCCATAATATGTATTCTGATTTTATAAGTCTGAAAATAAAATTTCCAGAATTTATAAAATATATTTTTCGAAATTCTTTATTCAAATACCCAAAATCGGACTTCAATTTTCCAAAATTAATTCCGAGTTTCCAAAAATTAATATTTTCCAAATATATTTACTTTGGGTCCGTGTTGTTTTGAAAATCAATTTTCCAGAAATAAATAAATTTTATTTTCGGTATTTTGGAATTTGTTTCCAAAAGGAGTTAAACTAATTTCCAAAATTAATTTAGAATATTCCAAATATTCCAAAAATCAATATTTTCCAAATATAAATTTTCTGACTCATTTACAATCTGAAAACAATCTTTTCCTGATTTTACTTAAATTTATTTTCGGTACTTTCTATTTATTATTTGGCAATCCATAAAACAATTTCCAAAATTATTTTTCGTGTACCATAATTGTTCCAAAAATCATTATTCTCAGAATATTATGATATTATTACCAAATATTAAATTTCCATAATTTAAAATTAATTATTTAATTTTAGGGAATTAAATACCAAATTACCAAAACTGTTTTTCCCAAAAACTAATAATTAAATACTTAAATTACGAATTTAATTCTAAAAACTCTTTTGAACTCTGAAAACCATATTCTCAAGTTCATAAAATTATAATCCCGAATTGTAATTGTCCTTTTCGGTTTAATCTATATTATTACCGAATAAGATTATTTAAATCGGGAAAAATAGAAAATCAAAACCGAAAATTTCTTTTAATTTTCCAGAGTACTTAAAATCATATTTTAACATTCCAGAAGTATTAAAATTATTTTTCATAATTTATTTTGTATTTATCTTGTAATTAATCAAATTAACTACAAATCAATTAATACCTTATAAATTAGAAAATAAATTCCGAAAATTAATTTTAAATTTCCAGAGCTCTTAGAATCATATTTTAAAGTCTCAAAATGATTAAAATTATTTTTCCATAATTTAGTTTGTATTTATCTTGTAATTAATCAAATTAACTACAAATCAAACAATACTTTATAAATTAGGAAATTAATTCCGAAAATTAATTTTAAATATCCAAAGGTCTTTAAATCATATTTGAAAGTCTCATATTTAATAAAATTTAATTTTCGAATTTTCTAAATATTTTAATTGGTTAAAACAGTTTTTAACCCATTAACCCGAAAATAAAAAGTAAAGAAAGAAGAAAAAAAGTTGACTTGTAAGTAATGAAGTGAAATGATTATTTCAGGGCGGAGGAAGTACTATAAATAATAGGCATTTCCAATCTACAACTCAAAATGAATCCAATGTTTTAAATTACGTTAGAAAAATATTTAAGTTTTCCTCAAATTAGAACAAAAATTTGTAATATTGGACACAAAAAGTCAAACTTAAATTCCCATGATCTAGGAGAGAAAAAAAAAGAAAATCAAAGAGAGAAGGGTATGAAGAAAACCAATAAATAAAACAATAATTTAGAAACAAAGATGCACAAAGTCTGAAACTCTATTTTTCTGACTTTTTTTACAACTTCTTTGTATGCTTTTTCTAGTTTCAAAAAAATACATCAGAAAAATAAAAAATTAAAATACGATGCAAGAATTTTCTAGTTAGAACCACCCACCATCTCATGCTACAAAAACATCAAACACAAAATTATCCAACCACTTTTCTATTGTTGATATTTTCTAGTTGAAAAAAAAACCAAAGGAGCAAGAGGGATAAATAGGGTAGGAATGAAAATGGTTCTAATACCAAATTGTTACAATTGTATTAGCAAACGTGGATGAAGAATATCTTTCCCTGTTTGTTACTAGGAGGGGAGAGCACGTGGTGACTAAAATCTCATTATTAAATATTTGACTTCAACCATTCATCATTTCATTAATCATTGTGTGAGTATAAATGGGCAACACCTTACAAGACACTTATCATAATCATACTAGGAAACATGAATCCCTATTTAGGGATATTGACTAAAATAGAATAAGACTAGTAATAGAATAAGACTGGTTTGCTTTCAGGCCGTTCTATTTGTGTGACATTTGTCGAGGTCTAGGCGTAAGACATTTGAGCAAAACCACATTAGAAAAGATTGAATTGATTCGATTAACTAGTTTAACACAAGATTTTATTGATTGTTCATTCTCTAATAAATGTTCAACACAAGACTCTCTAACATACCCCTCTAAGTGGTACACTTCACTATACAATAAAAAATACTTTTCCACATTATTCCTTGGTGTGAATGAGAGTACAAGAGCATATATGAAGCGGTGAATTGAGAAAGGTCAATTCCCCAACAAATTTGTGGTACACAATTTAATGGTACATGGTCATGTAAACCCATTATTATGAGGAGGTGTGGATCATGCCGTTGGAACATCAACATTTCTCCGTCACGCTGCTTTACTCCCTCCCCTCCCTAAAAAACTTCTACATGAAACCAATTAATAAAAAAACAACAGCATCGAAGAATAAACCCAATGATTCTTTTCAGCTTTATAACCACACACTATCTTTCACCGCAGAAATGTAAACCTTTTTACATACTCTCTTACAAGGGATTTATGAAGTGATCATCAAAACAGTCTTGCTAAAGACATGAAACCATTAGTGAGTTAATATAGATTCCAAGATTCTACAATTTATAATTATGAGTTAAAGGTTAATCAAAGTTGTGATGGTTCCCAAATTTTCCCAAAAGAACATCACATCGGACAATATCACAAAGATCTTGCATGGCATTAACAGCACCACTTTCCTGTTTCAGAGAATGTTCTTCCTTCTACAAAATAGAATTTCATAAGTCCAAATTACATCATTTATCTCAAAAACAAAAGTTAAAATATTATATGCACATATGTGGCGCACACACAAAAGAAAATACAATACAACCTCAACCATGATTAGACAATAAACAAAATTGTGAAGGATAGAAAGAACCATATAAAAACCCTTTTAGAAGTTAAAAGGAAAAGACAATAGCAGAGTGTGCAAAATAACATATCACCTCGTCATAGATTGACAAAAACAATGGACAATTAATTAAACATCAGCTATATCTTTTTTTTACCATGCATTATCTTAAAATCCAAGTGGGAGAATTAAAAATGCCATGCTTGAGACAGATAGCAGACCCCATTTTTCATAGAACATGCAACCATTTCACTCAAGGTAAAGAAAGTATATGTCCTATAGTTTAGGTGTTTTATTTAACTAACCTTTTCGCATATTACTTATTCTTACCTTAATCAAACCACTTATCAGACCATAAAAAATCATATGAGACCAAATAAAAAACATTAGACATGACCATAGCAAGCATTAATATTTCATATAAGAAAATTAGACAATACAAAAAACATTCATATTAGAGCAAATCAAGTCAGACTAGACAAGAAAAATTCAAACAGATCTTAAAGTATTCAATCAATCACATTTTAGAGGCAAAGAGAACAAGTGCTTTGTTTCACTCAATTCAGGTTGAGAATATCTCTATGAAAGAACTTGTATTAGCCTTAGAGCTGGCAAATCAGACGGTCAGGTCGGGTTTGGGTTCGACCACTTCTCATATTTTCATTAATTTTCATTAAAAAAATGAAATTGATGTCGTGAACAATCTCTGTAATTAAGCATTTGACACTGTCTTTAAATGTTATCATCAACACCAGCCGATATGTTATATCCACCACAATGAAGAAAAGAAGATTAACAAAGAAACAGAAGTATGGGGTTCAACTGTATACACTGATGTGACTGACAGATAAGTTAAAGCTACAAGTACATGTTAAAGTTCATATCAGAACGAGCAAGGTCATGAAAGGTAAAATCGGGCCTCGTTGTGGTGGGTCTCTACTCTCAATGACATGAGGCATAAAGCCTTGAGTGACAATGTGTAAGCCTCACTTTAATTTAAATAAAAATATAAAACAATAAAATAGAATCCATAACTCATACTGTAAAAGAGAGTATTACCTTTACAGCATTGGTGAATTATTACAAGTAATAAACAATTAAAAATAGATTTTTAAATTTTAAAAAATGTAATAAAACAATGTTTAACGGCCAAAAACTATGAGAATATAATCTAACCAAATACCAATAAGACAACAAGTAAATAAGTAAATGAAGTAATAAAGTAATAGAATAATTCTCAAATACGAAAAGCTACAAACAAAAATCTCAATTAAAAAAGAGATTAAATAAAGCGGGCAGATGAGAAAATGAGGGATGTTGGGGTGGGAGTTGCACTGATAAGAGGAACTTAGTGTTAAAAGAAACAAAGAAGAGAACAGGCAATGAGACCTGGTTGAAGAAATGATGACTGTAAACCAAGACAACTATAATTGTCGGCTTGTAACTGAACGGGAGGGAAGTAGAAGATTGAGAGGAGAAATGGAAGGGTGGCATTTTTGTTAATTGGCTCCTAGGTTTTATCAAAATAAATCTAGATTTTTACTATTTACATTGTGGTTTATTTTTTATGGTACATTGTGCTTGTTAGAAAAATCAAAAAAGCAAAAATAAAGCAAAGTATATAATATAAATGTTAAAGCCCAATAGCTTTTATGAACTTTCATAAAATCATGATAAAACCTGAAGCTTAAGCCTTGTTTAAGTCTTGTGCCTTATGTGCTTCTATATGCCTCATCCACCTAGGGCGTAAGCCTCAAAATACCAACATGAGGCTTAAATCCATCACCTTTAACACTCCCACTTCAAGGCATACCCCCTCGAACGCCTTAGAAAACCATGAGAACGAGTTCAGGATTCCGTTTTTTAGTATCAGGTGACAAGTATTGTATCAAACATAGAGTATATAAATTGCTCCAACTTATGGGCAAGCTTAAAGAGAGTAGAAATTGTAAATCTAGTTTAGAAACCCTGGGCTTTATAAGCTTCGGCCCATTATATTGTTCTTTATATATGCAGTGTACTAGTAATAGGAGAGTAACAAGCATCCCTGTTGTATGAGAATTGAAACTACGCCATATGTACATGCACAACAAAACAAATGATCTGCAATGGATGGAACTTAAAATACAAACCAGTATTCCCAACAATGCAGAAACTTTCTGAATCCTTAGTGGTAGCTTATTTAATTCAATATCAACAAGTATGCTCCTATTAGCTATGCTTCTCTGAATCTCGTCATATATTCTCTCAACCCTGCAATGGCACATGAAGAGAGATGAATCTTTCTGACCAAATAACTTGCAAGCCACAAATATTTTCCTTAAGGCATCAACTTACCACTTCTTACCCTCAGTATCCAACACAGATGTGAGGACTAACTTGAGGGTATAATAACACTCTTGAACAACATATTTCATGTAATCGTCCATTAAAATCCTGTCCCATAGCTCCTCTTGCAAAAGTCTGGACTCTTTACCGTCAATAGCAGTATCTTTAGCTAGAAAGCAACTACTCCCACTGAATACAATGATATAGCGTCCTTTCTATTTTCACATGTCTAACAAGACAATTGTACATCATAATATCAAAACTCTTCAATGCACAACTTAATAATACAAATATGCAATCTATACATGTGTAAAGACAGCATAATTGGAACTGCATGTACCCAATGTTGTAATACTGTGTATCAATCAAAACTTTTAGACTACTGTGTGTCTTCCTAGAGAATAAATATTAGTGGATGGGGAGTAGTATCAATCAAAACTTTTAGACTACTGCGTCAAATAAGCGATATACATTCTTTGAGAAATTCACAATTAATAAAGAGAACACGTTGAAATAAAGAAAGAATTTATTGAACATATTAACAATTTTCAAAAAATTTAAAAGCACTAGGAGCTACAATATACTGGGGGCTAGCGCCTGGGCACAGTCAAGTGCTAAGATTTTTAGAATAGAGTATTCTTAAAGAAAGCATCAAATAAATGCAAAACATGAAAACCAATGGAAAAAACTCATAAAAAGAAAAATAATAAATGTAAAGTAAACCGATAATAGGACACACACACACACACAGATATATATATATATGTATATATATATATATATATATATATATATATATATATATATATATATATATATATATATATATATATATATATAAGCAAGAAAATGCATCTATATCGTCCATGTGACTCTTAAGTACCTAAAATGAAAAGTAAACATCACTCTTAACTTGTTAAGGCAATATAGGTAAATCTTTTGGTCCACAAACAAACTGATTTATCAAATTAGCCAAAGTATCGCAATGACATTACAGAAGTGTAAGTAAAAATAACTCACAAAACCAGATGAACGCGTGGATTCCCTGCAATATAGATTTTGGATTTAGATATAACAAATATGTTTTAAGTAAAATGTTAGCGGATATTTGTAATTAGGCGTAGATATCGTGTTATTGGGCCTGTACTTGTAGCCCGTTTATGTACTTGTATATATATCGGTTTATGATTAATGGAAAACAGTTCAGTTGCGCTAAACTTTTCTACATGGTATCAAAGCCTAAACCCTAGGCCTCTCACGCGTCCCTGTTCTCCGACGTTTTCTACGGCCAAACCCTATGCCGGCGTCGTGTGTTTCTTGTTCTCTTCTCCGGCGAAGAAGCTGTTCGGTCGCTGGCCAAAATCGTGCACCAGCACCACCGCATATTGCTTTGAGTTCTTGGAATGGCTTCGACTACCAAGAAAACACGTTTGATCCACGATTCATTGTCAGAATATTATCTCCATCCGTCTGAGGGTCCAGGTAATACTTTGACAAAGCATGTGTTAAAGGGTGAAAATTTTGATACTTGGGAGAAAACTATTGTCAATGCACTAAAGGGACGTAGTAAGGCGGGGTTTTTGTCTTCTACGGGAATGCCTAAACCTACTGATCCTGCGGAATTGGAAGCGTGGGAAGCAAATAATTCCACAATTTTCAGTTGGATTTTTAATAGTGTTGATGAAATTATACAGCCTAGTATTGCTTCTCATACCGTGGTTCACGAGTTATGGTCAGATTTGAAAACTCGTTATAGTACCATAAATGAGCCTCGGATTTATCAATTGGAGAATGAGTTGTAGAATCTTAGGCAAAAGGGTCAAACGGTGGTTGTGTATTACAATCAGTTTGTCACTTTATGGAATAAATTATACGGGGTCGAGGATCCCACGTGTGGTTGTGCATGCCCAGCTGCTACAAAATTGAGAGCAAATGCTGAGAAGGCAAAAACAAGAAAGTTTTTGTTGGGGCTTGATGATGAGCAGTTTGGTACTCTTCGAGGTCAAATCTTGGGTACTCAACCGCTCGCAGATTTGAACAAAGCCTTTTATCTCATCTCCCAAGAGGAGCGTCACCGTAGCGTTGTACGTGCTCGGGACGATAATACCGATGCTATGGCGTTTGCTGCTCCACGTACCGGGTCCAATCCATACCAGTGCACTAATTGCGGGAAACAAGGCCATACAGCAGATCGTTGTTACTTGATTATTGGGTCTCCATCTTCGGGCCGAGGACGTGGTCGAACTTCATCAACCCGAGGGGGAGGACGCAGCAATCGTGGTGGCCGAACATCTGCCCAGTTGCCACTCTCTACTGCCGGGCAGTCTGGCAACCCAGCTCCCTCGGCAGGCACGTCCACAGCTAATTCCGTTACTGACGTGCACAACTCTCTCTTCGCCATGTCTCCGAATCAGGTTGCACGTCTATTCTCCATGCTGGATTCCACTCCTTCGTCATCTGATAAACTACAAGGTATGTCTGACTCTGTACCTTGCGAATGGTTGGTGGATAGTGGAGCTTCTCATCATATGACCGGTTTATTATCTTGCTTTACAGATATTGTACCACAGTCTCCTTGCACCATTAGCTTGCCGGATGGAACCCATGTTGTGTCCACTTCGTGTTGTAACGCCACGAAATATGGCCTAAATTTTATTATAAAACAAAAGTAATTTTCGTCCAATAAGAAATATTTATAGGTTGACCAAAAATAAATGATTTTCAAAATAATGACTTTTTGTTAAAAACTTATTTTTATGGATATGTCTCAAAGAGACGAATCCAACGGTACAGTTTATGAACCAATCTCATTTATAGATTTCAAGTTATGTCGATTTTAAATATTAAAATTTGTAACTTTGACCCATAAAATAAACTCAATCCAAAGGTGATTTAATAAGATTATAAATCATAATTTTGACACTTGACAACACCATATTTATCATTTGGATTTAATCCATATATTTATATCTCAATCATATTATAAAATTAATTTATGACAGAGACAGACCCAGACATTAAGAAAAATAAAACTTATCAGAAAAATATTTTGATTACGTCAAAATTCTAGTTTTGACGGTCTCATTCCAAAAACACAATTCGTTTTCAATTCGGAGTAGCTTGGGCGAAAAAGCGCGTACCGTTTGGAGTAAACTGTTCAGTTTTGGCTAAAAGCCAAAACTTAATTCTCCAATATCTCCCCAAATCACGTAGCCAACCAAGGGATATCTCACAAGCCTATTTTTCAATCTCCTCCAACTCCATTAATACAAGCCTCCAAAATAATTATATAATACTCCACCACCATCTTCATCATTATACCTCATTATCATCTTCCACCACCACCATCATCATCTCATCTTTCCTCTCCCATTTTCTCTCTCTGTTGGTAGTCCAAGAAGGAGGAAAAACCAGCTCTAACTCCATTGTTGAGCCAAGAAAGGAGAAGGAGAAACAAGAAGAAGTATCAAGGTTTCCAAATCTTAAGCTCAAAAACGCAGCAGCCACTTTAAGGTAAAAACTGAAATTTTCCATCCATTATCTCGAAATACTTCTTGAACCAAAGTTGTAGCCCCGGACGATACGAAACCAGCCCAACAAACGGCTCGCGATTTCGTTAAGTAACGAAGAAGATATGGCCAAAATACCGGGACTGCGCCAGTGGTGGCGAGCTCCTCGGGTTGGCTATGTTTCCTCACCATATCCATGTTGTTTCATTCCAAACACTTACCATAAACTCTCTAAAGATTATTAGGAACATCCGGAAGGTATCATAGAGAAGGTTCGGTGTTGGAATATTGAAGTTAGTGAGTTAATCGTCGGAATCATGTTCATCGACATACCCGAAATTCTGGACAGCAACTATCCCTTGACTTCAGGTCCGATTTACGCTATCTTACATATGTTAAAACGAAATACTTTCTATACGAAAGTTGTAGCCTTACGTCTTAGGAATCCACAGAATCAAACGGTTTGCAATTCCGTGAAGAAACGATGGAGATATGCCCAAATTACCGCAGGCTGTCCAGTTGTGACGGAAATGACAAAGTTGGCAAATTTCGGTGTTGTTTCCACTCCCGCTCATCCGTAAGGTTTCGGCCGATGATTTCCAGGTCTGTACCTTTGCGTTAGACTTGTCGAATCATTCATCACATGCGTACATGAACATATATGTTAATCCATATGTTGAAATCATCCCAAAAATAAATATGTGATACATATAAGTATTAGAAATGCTTCAACTACATAGATTGTTAATCATAAGTGTTAAAATAACTCAAAGAAGTATTTTAAATATCCAAAAATATCAAAAATAGGAATTTCACACCCGAACGGTCGACGTAAACGGTCAACCGTCGTATTAAACATTGAAACGAAACAAGACTGTCAGACAAACGGTCGACTACCGGTGGCCAACGGTCGACCGCCGCCTGCCCAGTCAAGACCGCCGTTTTTCTTCCAGTCAACAACGGTCGACCGCCGGTCGACCGCGGTCAACCGTCACGGTGATTCTCCAAACTCGACGCGATGAATTTCGCGGTCGACCGTCGCGCCAAACGGTCGACCGTTCCGAGCCCCGTAGCTTAATTAAATGATATTTTTATCAGATTACATCCAAATAAAATAAAGTTTATTTATCCAATCATGTTGTTTACAAATTATTCATATCATGTGATTCATTTCATCATTCATATTGAAACATATCACATCATGTGCATGCGCAAGAGATCAGGCTGAAGTGCGTCTCTTGTAGTTGTGATTGTGCGGGACTTAGCAGTCCGACATCACGGACCGGGCTTAGTGTACGTACATGGTACATAGATTTTCGAGTACCACCCCTATTTCTGCGTGAGTTCGTCGTACCAAATGGGCGAATCTCATAGTTCAAGGCTCGTCCTTGCGACTTAGAATCATACAGCATGAAGTCATCATCAAGTAAAATCATCATGACTATGTGTGACATCAATTACGCATCATGTTATCATCATCAAGTACATCAATTACATAGATGTCATGTAATCATCATCAAGAACAAGTATATATGGATTATATGAGTATCATGTAATCATCCTCACAAGCAAATTGATTAAATGTGCCATCATGTAATTATCATCAAAAATTTATCATCATGAATCATCAAATTGACCATATGATATAATGTGCCATATCATGAATATTATTATACATTTGTGGACGTATATATATGTATATGTATACGTCTGTGAATCATTCTACAAATTCTAGCGTGGTACCACTCAGCGGTTTCGCTGAGCGTGTAGTTTGTATTTTTTTTCGTTGACTACACGTAGGTAACAAGAAGACAATGATGGAACCATTCCCGGAGGGCATTGAGTCAGAGGAGATGCAAGGATAGCAGGCAAATGTTTGATCAACATATTTTAAAATATGTCATGATTTGGTTATTATTGTACTTCCGCATTACTCTGAAAATATTTTTAAATGGGTCGCGATCCAGAGTCTGTAAATTTAATATTTATAAGTAATTGTCATTTTCAAATGTCAAGCGAAATTTTTATTTAACTCTTGTTTCACCATAATTCGTATAATTCCGGGTTATACGGATTGGGGTGTTACACGTGTGGTCCTGTGCAAGTGTCTCCTTCTCTTATCTTGCACAATGTTTTATATGTTCCTAATTTAAAGTGCAATTTGATCTCCGTAAGTTGCCTTGTAAACTCATATAACTGTAACACCCTAATCCGTCCAGGTCTGCAGCCCCATTCGGACTAAAGCATTTAACTTGGTAATCGTAAAAATTTAAAACTTTTCAAACACACTTTATTAATCCCAATAATATTTTTCAATACATATACAATACGGAGTATTCAACAATATTGCGGAAGCGATTTTAATATTGACATATCATAAATTGTTTCGAAACTTGTCACATCCATCCCGACAATCTCGCCTCATCTGCCGCCAGGATCACATTGTGCTTTCTGCTTACCTGCGTGTAGCAAATAAAACACACTACACGCTCAGCGGTAAAGCTGAGTAAGCATATCTAATGCGTCGAACATCCATATAAACTGAATCTAAATTCATAATCAAATCATTTGATATCATGCACACAATGTTCATTTCAGACATTCACAGTTTTGGTATTGTTCAGTTCATATCAATACATTTTATTCAATTCAGATACTATTTCAATAGTGCTCTTAAATTATTCTTAATCTAAGGCCAGATTATAACAATGCTCTTAGCTATTCTTAGTCTAAGGCCAGATCATAATAATGCTCTTAGCTATTCTTAGTCTAAGGCCAGATCATAATTTCCATAATCACATTCTTAAAAGGCAATTATTAATCAGACACTTAAACTATCATTAGTTTAAGGCAATTGATTTCGGACACTTACCTGTAGTCAGTTAAGGCAATCAGACACTTAAACTATCATTAGTTTAAGGCAAATGATTTCGGACACTTAACTGTAGTCAGCTAAGGCAACAACAATATAGCGATTGGTCAACAATGGATCAGGCATTCCCAACGAGTAATCCTCTAGTTTGGTCTACGAATCCCGTTTATGAATTTATATCTAATTCATCAACTATTCATGTTTTCATAAGTTCATTCTAAGATCTATTCTAGAGGTCTTCTAGATAGTCTTAACATTAATTACCTAGTAGGTATATCTTAAAGTTCTTCTAGATATCCTTAACAACATTATTCATCAATTCATACTCTTAGTTCAACAATCATTCCATCCAGAATATTCATCATCATTTATCCATAATATTCATAAAAATGAACAATCAATCAATCATCATAATAACTAATAACAATCAGCGGCCTAGCATCGAGTGCTAACACCCTAGCTTACCGTCATGCATCACATAAGATCCCTTTTAGTTGTTAAAATACCATATTTATTCCAAAAAATCCTCCTTTTATTAATCATAATAGTTTGGTATCAAAATATAGGATTCCATAACTCAAAAGTCATATTTTCTAAATAACAATTGATTAGTATATGATAGGAAATTCAATTATTAGCTATTAGCTTCATTTTCTTCAATAGTGTAGGGTGACAGTCTACTGTCACTTCTGATAATCTACTGTCTGATGTTCAGAATGGGCCGATAATCGATTATCACACTCTGATAATCGATTATCAAACCTCAGAGAGGGCTGACAGTCGATTATCACATTCTGATAATCGACTGTTGCTCAGCTTTGTTACAAAAATCTGCAGAACGATGAATAATCGATTTTCAAGTTGATAATCGATTATCCATCGTCTTCTACCTCGAGCCAACTTGCGGAAATGTCACTTTTACTCACCAAACTTCAATTAAAGTATATAAAAGTGTTCTCCAAGGTTCATAGTGTTAAAATAAGTGCCCTTCACTAGAGGGGGGGTGAATAGTGAGGCACGAGAATGTTTATAAATTTTCGCGAAATAAAAATCGCAGGGATAAAGTAAAGAGCGGAATAAAAAGGAGTAAAGGGAGCACACCAAGATTTACCCTGGTTCACCACAACTTGTGGCTAATCCAGCCTCCCGAGAGACTCTCTCGAGCTACACTACTTCCGTTAAGCTTACGGGTGCTTAACAAACCGTTACAACCTGAGAACTCGAGTCCCACGAGCCTCAATACACTTGCTCGGAGATACTGCACTCCAAGACTTCAACCCGAAGGAAAATACCTTTCCTTCGTACAACCAAGGGAAACAAGCTTCCCTAAACGCGTTTACAACGCTAAGAACACTCAAGAACAAGACTCTCTTTAAGAGTAGATGTTGAGTAAACTATATACGCTCAAGAACAACTCAAACTTCACAAATTGGCTCTAGAAAGCTATGGAAAATAATGTTGTTTGGATGCAATGATAATATGAATAAAGTGAAGTGAATTTGATGTGTAAAGCAGACCCAAACACCCCTTTTTATAGTGCCAAAAAAGGCTCCAACGGACCAATACATTAAAGGGGTGATTGGCTTGATTTATGGGATTGAATAAATTTGGGATCTGCAGGATATTGGCTTCCCATCGATGTTTAGACTCACCCATCACTGGTAAGCCAAATTTCCTTCAGTTTTGAAGCCAACGGTCACCTACCCATCGATGGGTAGATGCTTCCCATCGCTGGGTGGGAGGTTGACTTTCAAATAAGGAAAGAATCAGCCTTAAATAACTCGCAACGGTCATGCCTTCCCATCGATGGTTAAGCCTTCCCATCGCTGGGTTCCCATCGATGGGTAAAGCTTCCCATCGCTGGGTAAGGGCATTCTGCCTTGTGGTAATGTTGCACCAAGGCTTTAACATCGATTGTTAGAACTTCCCATCGCTGTTTGGCATGGTTCTGGAAGTTGGTTTGGCTAAGGGACTGCTTACCCATCGATGGGAAGATCTTCCCATCGCTGGGTGGCATGATTCTGGAATCCTGGGATCACTTACCCATGCATGGGTGAAATCTACCATCGCTGGGTAGATGGCTAGCCCAGAACCATGGCCTAGCCGACCGGCGCTGAAACCCGACCGAAAAATGCAAAGTTCTCCAAAGTAAAAACTAAGTATTTAAAACACTTATTTAATGTATTTTGATGTCAAAAAAAGCTTTGTAAGTTGAAAACCACATCGTTAAGGTAAAAACCACAGTTGACCAAGTCAACACCGTACACGGGTGGTTTTCACCAAAAGACAAAACCGAAATGTGGTTTTCATGATGTTTTGATTGGATAACCATTTAAATGCATTCAAAAACAATTCACACAAAAAAAGACTCGAAAACCACTTCATTTAAGTGAAAACCATGGCTAGCCAAGTTTATGCCATTTCGCGTGGTTTTTATCAAACGACAAAAAACGAAAGGTGGTTTTTGAAGTGTTTTTGATGGAAAACCATTTAAATGTTCCCAGAAATAAAAACCAATCATAAAAAGTTGAAAACCACTTGGTTAGTTCGGACGCCAAAAACCAACGCCGAAAACCGAATGCCGAACGCCGGTTTCTAAAACCCGAACGCCGGATGGCTTGGTTTTTGGTTTGGGCGAACACCAAGTGTTTTTAATGTTTTAAACATGTTTGAAAAACATTTTTATGATGTGAAATGCAATGAAAAGAATTTTAGCCTAAAGAGCCAAGGTGTAAAGATTGGGTCGGTCTTGATCACAATTATGACCGACTCAACGACACTAAGACTACGGTCTTCGTTCTTGGTCTTCTTTTGTCCCTTGTTCTCTTTCTTCTCATCTTTGGTTCTCGCCTTGTATATTCAATGACTTGTCTCGTTCACGGCGGTTTGGCATGATCAAAACCTGTCATAACAACGAACACGACTTTAGTATGAAAACGTGATAAACCCGTGTTTCAACACATAGATCATTTTGGCATCATTAATTCATAGTTTTAACATCAAAATCATGGTTTATGATTCTTAGTTCTTCAAGTATGTCAAACACAAAACTCAACCAAATGACCATCTATGAACGTAGAATCGATCTATATGAACATTCTAGTCATTAGATATATCTACGGGCTTACCTCGAAGCTTAATGGAGGTTTTGGAAATTTTCCGGCGAAACTTCCGGCGAGTATTTCTCCCAACTCCAGCGACTTCACACCAAGTTGACAGCACCACAACACTCCTCACACTTTCATGAACATTTAGGAAGAAGAATGAAGAATAATGGTGAAGAAATGAGAAGGTTGGGTTCTCTTATATAATGAGAAGGAGAGAAGAAGAAAACAACTATGGTGACTCCACAATTCTGCGATTGGCGTAGTGGGGAAGGAGGCGCCGTCTAAACAGTTCCCTGATTGGGACCTATTTTGGTTCCAGTCGGGGTACACTTTTTGGTCCAACTTTCTCCAAATTGAAATCTATTTGCACCGTTGCGACAGTCGAGCTCTATCCAACGATATACTTTTCATAATTATTTGTAATACTTTTTCCGACATCATATTTTTGGGTGGTTGACTTTGACAGAGTCAAAATTGATTTGTTTGACCTTTACTATAAAAGGTGTTATATTCAATTCATATTATTTACTCTCATGATTTATTTCAATAAACCATTTCAAAGTAAACAATTTCTTCATTTATTCTTAATTTGGGTCTGTACTCAGGTTCCCAACCAAGATTACCCAATTAGTCAACATATTGGATTTATCTTTTTGAGACTTATCCTGATTTATGATATGTGATATCAAAACATATTTTTATCGGCCCAAAGCCCATAACAATTTATTTTAATCAAAACAATTTTGATTTATTCTAATAATTATCTATTAATAATTCTAAGGTATATTTTGGGGCGTTACATTTCTACTCCCCTTAAAAGAATTTCGTCCTCGAAATTCTTCTAAGGTCCACAATGAACATCTTGTTGTATTCATATCTAATCATGATTGCATCATATCCACATGGTTACGTCTCATAGATACGCATTCTCAAATCGTTGATGTCACCAAACTCGCTCAATCTTTGAGAGATTAACAATTTTCGATTAAGCAAGGTCTTCACTGATCCTTTGGTATTGATGACAAAATTTCCTTCGTAGTGTATAGTATTGCATACTTGACATATACAGAACTTCATTCAATCACGAGTCTCGTTTGCACGTCATTGCTCAACGGAATTTCTTTTCTTGATTGAAAAGTTCTTCAATATCCTTCATAGAAGGTTCACGATAGGCATACTTGAAAACTTGGAAGGTATATCAATTCATACGTCGTAAGCTTTCAAGTTACTTAAATGGTCGTTGTCTTAAGGCATTAGCCATTTTGACTTTTTGTCTCAGATTTGAACGTATTTCAGGACAGCGAATCTAACTGTTCATGAGTCTCAATATGTCATATCATAAGCAGACTATAGCATTAACGAGCACGTCCTCATCTGTAGGTAAATCAAATCCATCTTTGCTGTACAAATTTTGACGGAGGATAACTACCCTTTTTCAAAGGTCAGGTTTTCAGAGCTTATATATATCACGATTGTGGCCAGAGCATTTCACATTCTCACATTATGGAAGGAACATCTCGAACTTTTCCTTACACCATAAAATTCGTTGGTCTACTTGGTAGTCATTCTATTGGTAGAAATCCAAAGTTCATGGCTACAGCGGTAGATTTAGGAAGGGAATTGGTAAGGCGAAAAATTAGACTTACCTATGGAGGAGGCAACGTTGGCCTTCAAGGAGCTGTTGCTTCAACAATCTATACCAATGGTGGTATAGTTAAAGGCTTCATACTAGGGTACATAGCAGCACGACAGGTCTACGGACCTACGTATGGTGCAGAATACACAGTTTCAAGGAATTACTATAAGCATTTCGAGATGAATCATGTAGTGGAGGCCTTCATCGTACTTCCTGGAGGAGTTGACACTATGGAAGGTTTGTTCACTTTGATCTCATGGGCATCTGAAGGGTTGCACAGTAAACCCATTGGTCTCTTGAATATTGACGGTTATTTTAATAACCTAATCAAATTTCTAGATGACGCAGTGAGGCAGAACTTCATGGCTTCTAGTCAGAGAAAACTTTTCATCTCTTCTTTCTTTATTGATGAGCTTTTAGACAAGCTAGCGTTTGCTAAAGCTTTTCCAAGTCCTGAGGCTAGTTATGACGAATTTGTAAATCCTGGGGCATTGGACTTAGACTTGCATTTGTAATATTACTTTATGTAATTTCAGTTGAATTTATGTTGGAATAATATTGTCCATGATCATTATGAGTTAACCATAAATATTATTCTAAGCTGCATGGCCAGTGCAAGTCAGAAAAATATCTATTTTCAACATCAGAATGCATCATGTAAATATCAAACATTTTCTCAAGATGGGTCAAATGAAAGATTTCATTATACAATGGTTTCAACACACGTAGGTTCAAGAAAATATGAATATTCTTGAGATTCAAATCGAAAGATAATTTCTTGTTTACATAAGGTTTCTACATTATTCAATATATACTCGAGCCATTGTAGCACTTTAGGATCTTCACAGAGTATCATCCTTGGGTTGGACTCTTTGAATTGCTTCGTGTTTTAGAGCGTTGACTTGTTCCTGAGCGAACAGGTTGATTTTGGACAGAAGTAACTGAATATGATTCAGGGTTAGAGGGACATTCTCTTCGGAAATGTCCAGGTTCACCACAAATTAGACATAATCCTTGTGCAAGCCAGCAATCTCCCGGATGGTGTCTTTTACAAACATTACACTTTGGATGTTTCCATACCCTCATTTTGTTCATGGATGACGTCGATTGAATTGTCATTGATTTTCCCTTTTTCGAGTGAATGACACAATCAATTTCTTGCAGGGGTCTCTTCCCATTTGAATTTGGTCGTTCATTTGGATTGACATTCATATTCTTCAGACTTTCATAGTAATCACTTAGATCTTTTTCGGCTTTGGAGATTAGATCGTATGCGTCAATGAAATCCATAGTTTGAATAGTAGATACGTGCGGCCTGAGGTCAAGTCGAAGTCTTTTGCGAAACTCCTCAATGTGGTCCGCCGCTGTACTCACCAGCGTGGGTGCAAATTGAGCGAGATGGACAAATCTTTGACCGGTATTCAGGGAGTGTCATATCTCCTTGCTTTAATTCGATAAATTCAGCACGTTTCTCTTCACGGAATCGAGCTGGTATATATTCCTTCTTGAACGCCCAATCGAAGAATTCCCAAGTCCAAGGTTTGGGTGTGTTTGGATTTTCGTCAGTACGTTTCCACCATTCGTAGGCTTCCTTGCGGAGCAATTGAGATGCAAATTTTGGATGATCAACGAGAGGTATGTTCAAATTTTGTAGTACACGAGCGGTCTACTCGATCCATTCAAGAGCAATTTGGGGTTCGGCAATTCGATCTCCCAGAAACTCTTCAGCACCATTATCTTTCAAGGTTTTGAAAGTGGTCAAACGAGGTTGTGGTGGAGGTGGTTGAAACACAGGGGCATTAGTCATTTGTTGTAAGAAGTTTACCATTAAGGTAGGTAGCATAGCATTAGGTTGATCTCCAATATTTTGATCATTTTGGGGAACATGTAGTGAGTTCACTTGTTCACTTTGAATAGGAGGTGTGAAACTAGATACTTCAATATGAACATTTTCGTGCCCATCGCTTGGCGCTTGGTTACTTTGATCGTGAGCGGTTTCTTGACTCATGCTACAATAATAGAAATTCCTTCGTTAGGATTCTTGACGAGTTGACAACGGATATTTATTCAGACTATATCGATGTTTAAGTCACTAATCGTGTCATAACAATGCGTCACTTCATTCAACAAGATTGAGCTATCCATAGCTTCTAGCAAGTAGGTTCCTTTGAATTTGACTGAATAGATTGTCAATACATAGTAAAGGGTAGCGATTCTTGATCGTCAGTTTGTCTGTCTTAACAGAGATGTGGTAGTATCCTTGACCGTAAGTCAATCTTAGAGAGCATGATGGATTCTCTAAGCTGATCAAATAAGTCATAGATATGAAATAAGGATAACGTCAATTTCCTTGTATGATATTTCAACAAAGTTTTGCAAGGAATTGTTGCAGAATGAACTATTTCGATTCGTATAATATAATCGCATATTTGCGTCGTAATGAGTAAGACATCAGAATGGGATACTTTTAGACAACAGAGTTTATTGATTCTTGACGTTCGTGTTTAAATCAGCAATCCGATCATCTTCAGTCCACATGAGGATCTTTGACAGCAGCTTTGCGAATGTTATTCAACATTAGGCGTTTCTTCATAGTCGTCTCACTTCTATGCGACTTTGCGAGATACATCAGCTTCGTCAATCGCGATATGATAAGTACGTTGATAACGTATCACAGTTTTTTTTATTCTTTCGTCTCTTCACCGAGTACGAAAAATCTACTTGAGTCTATGCTCGATATAATTTCACTACTAACAATTGTTATCTAGTGAGAATTTTAACAAAGTCAATATTTATCTAATAAATTCTCATACCTTTCCTAGAGCAGAGGGATGCGAGAGTCGTGGATGTGACTGACACATTTTTTTTAATTCAAATTTTGATCCGAAGATCGGTTTTAAAACCATTTGCTCTGATACCAAACTGTAACACCCTAATCCGTCCAGGTCTGCAGCCCCATTCGGACTAAAGCATTTAACTTGGTAATCATAAAAATTTAAAACTTTTCAAACACACTTTATTAATCCCAATAATATTTTTCAATACATATACAATACGGAGTATTCAACAATATTGCGGAAGCGATTTTAATATTGACATATCATAAATTGTTTCAAAACTTGTCACATCCATCCCGACAATCTCGCCTCATCTGCCGCCAGGATCACATTGTGCTTTCTGCTTACCTGCGTGTAGCAAATAAAACACACTACACGCTCAGCGGTAAAGCTGAGTAAGCATATCTAATGCGTCGAACATCCATATAAACTGAATCTAAATTCATAATCAAATCATTTGATATCATGCACACAATGTTCATTTCAGACATTCACAGTTTTGGTATTGTTCAGTTCATATCAATACATTTTATTCAATTCAGATACTATTTCAATAGTGCTCTTAAATTATTCTTAATCTAAGGCCAGATTATAACAATGCTCTTAGCTATTCTTAGTCTAAGGCCAGATCATAATAATGCTCTTAGCTATTCTTAGTCTAAGGCCAGATCATAATAATGCTCTTAGCTATTCTTAGTCTAAGGCCAAATCATAATTTCCATAATCACATTCTTAAAAGGCAATTATTAATCAGACACTTAAACTATCATTAGTTTAAGGCAATTGATTTCGGACACTTAACTGTAGTCAGTTAAGGCAATCAGACACTTAAACTATCATTAGTTTAAGGCAAATGATTTCGGACACTTAACTGTAGTCAGCTAAGGCAACAACAATATAGCGATTGGTCAACAATGGATCGGGCATTCCCAACGAGTAATCCTCTAGTTTGGTCTACGAATCCCGTTTATGAATTTATATCTAATTCATCAACTATTCATGTTTTCATAAGTTCATTCTAAGATCTATTCTAGAGGTCTTCTAGATAGTCTTAACATTAATTACCTAATAGGTATATCTTAAAGTTCTTCTAGATATCCTTAACAACATTATTCATCAATTCATACTCTTAGTTCAACAATCATTCCATCCAGAATATTCATCATCATTTATCCATAATATTCATAAAAATGAACAATCAATCAATCATCATAATAACTAATAACAATCAGCGGCCTAGCATCGAGTGCTAACACCCTAGCTTACCGTCATGCATCACATAAGATCCCTTTTAGTTGTTAAAATACCATATTTATTCCAAAAAATCCTCCTTTTATTAATCATAATAGTTTGGTATCAAAATATAGGATTCCATAACTCAAAAGTCATATTTTCTAAATAACAATTGATTAGTATATGATAGGAAATTCAATTATTAGCTATTAGCTTCATTTTCTTCAATAGTGTAGGGTGACAGTCTACTGTCACTTCTGATAATCTACTGTCTGATGTTCAGAATGGGCCGATAATCGATTATCACACTCTGATAATCGATTATCAAACCTCAGAGAGGGCTGACAGTCGATTATCACATTCTGATAATCGACTGTTGCTCAGCTTTGTTACAAAAATCTGCAGAACGATGAATAATCGATTTTCAAGTTGATAATCGATTATCCATCGTCTTCTACCTCGAGCCAACTTGCGGAAATGTCACTTTTACTCACCAAACTTTAATTAAAGTATATAAAAGTGTTCTCCAAGGTTCATAGATCATTTTGGCATCATTAATTCATAGTTTTAACATCAAAATCATGGTTTATGATTCTTAGTTCTTCAAGTATGTCAAACACAAAACTCAACCAAATGACCATCTATGAACGTAGAATCGATCTATATGAACATTCTAGTCATTAGATATATCTACGGGCTTACCTCGAAGCTTAATGGAGGTTTTGGAAATTTTCCGGCGAAACTTCCGGCGAGTATTTCTCCCAACTCCAGCAACTTCACACCAAGTTGACAGCACCACAACACTCCTCACACTTTCATGAACATTTAGGAAGAAGAATGAAGAAGAATGGTGAAGAAATGAGAAGGTTGGGTTCTCTTATATAATGAGAAGGAGAGAAGAAGAAAACAACTATGGTGACTCCACAATTCTGCGATTGGCGTAGTGGGGAAGGAGGCGCCGTCTAAACAGTTCCCTGATTGGGACCTATTTTGGTTCCAGTCGGGGTACACTTTTTGGTCCAACTTTCTCCAAATTGAAATCTATTTGCACCGTTGCGACAGTCGAGCTCTATCCAACGATATACTTTTCATAATTATTTGTAATACTTTTTCCGACATCATATTTTTGGGTGGTTGACTTTGACAGAGTCAAAATTGATTTGTTTGACCTTTACTATAAAAGGTGTTATATTCAATTCATATTATTTACTCTCATGATTTATTTCAACAAACCATTTCAAAGTAAACAATTTCTTCATTTATTCTTAATTTGGGTCTGTACTCAGGTTCCCAACCAAGATTACCCAATTAGTCAACATATTGGATTTATCTTTTTGAGACTTATCCTGATTTATGATATGTGATATCAAAACATATTTTTATCGGCCCAAAGCCCATAACAATTTATTTTAATCAAAACAATTTTGATTTATTCTAATAATTATCTATTAATAATTCTAAGGTATATTTTGGGGCGTTACAATAACTGTCATGTTTTCTTTGATGATCATTTGTGTGATACAGGACCGCACTACGAAGACGCGGATTGGACAATGTGAAGCACGCAACGGAGTTTATGTCTTTCCATCTCAAGCCCAGGCCTTCAAAGCCGAGTCCATATCTTTGTTGCATCAGCGTCTTGGCCATCCATCCCCTCAAGTTTTATCTTTTCCTCCGTTTAATAAGAGCCATACTGAAATTAAAAATTTTCAGTCTTGTGATATTGTTTCTTCTCTAAACAGACTCGCTCTCCTTTTACACCCAGTATTAATAAAGCTGAACAATTGTTTGATTTAATTCATTGTGATTTGTGGGGACCATATTCTCCATGTATTTCTACTGGGTCACATTATTTCCTTACTATTGTGGATGTTTTTCTAGAGCTGTTTGGGTTTTCCTCCTCATTGAGAAAAGTGAGGTTACTAGTTGCTTGAAACAATTTTTTACTCTCATAAACACTCAGTTTCATAAAATCATAAAAGTTGTTCGTTCTGACAAATGGAACTGAGTTCCTCAACCGGCCTCTTCGTGAATTCTATACAAGTAAAGGGGTTCTTGTTCAAACTTCATGTGTCAATACACCATAGCAAAACGGTCGGGTTGAGCGTAAACATCGCCACATTCTTAATGTTGCTCGTTCTTTAATGTTTCAGGCTTCTTTACCTCTTGAGTTTTGGGGGGGAATGTGTTCGCACCGCTGTTTATCTCATTAACCGCACACCTACTCCACTGTTACAAGGTAAATCTCCTTTCGAAATTCTTTCTTCAAAACCTCCAGACTTGTCTCACCTCTGGGTTTTTGGGTGTCTCTGCTTTGTCCGTAATATTCAACGCCCACCAAACAAATTCCACCCTCGTAGTGTAAAGTGCATATTTGTGGGATACCCTACGGGAACTAAAGGTTGGCAGGTTTATGATCTTGAGTCACATCGTTTCTTTCATACCCGAGACATCTCATTTGACGAATCTGTCTTCCCGTTTGCAATTCCTAAAACCTCACCGTCCAAGAACCGCCCATCCCCGTCCCATGTCCACGCTGATTTCCCCAGCCCCCCTCTCCAGCCGACTGTTCCCGCGACATCTCCCAGCGGCGGCAGTCCGGCGTCTTCTAGTAGCAGCGACGAGGGCTCCGACGATGACAGCCCCGTTAGCTCCCCGTCACCGTCACCCCCACTTCCAGTTCGTCAACATTACCCCCCTCCTCACCTTGTCGATTACTATTGTCATACCGTTCAGACATTGGCTCCGGTTGCTCCTTCCGTTGCCTCTTCTCGTTCTTCAGGTACTCGGTATCCTATCCATAATTTTGTTCATTATGAGAAATTTCATGACAGGCATCGTGGTTTTTTGGCGGCTATGACTTCCCATGAGGTTCCAAAGAATTTCAAGGAGGCCATGCAACATGCTAATTGGCGTGTAGCTATGCAGCAGGAGATTGACGCATTGGAAAACAATCATACTTGGGACATCACAGATCTTCCTCCTGATCGTACTGCTTTGGGGTGTCAATGGGTTTATCGAACTAAGTTCCGGTCTGACGGTACTAAAGAGCGGGATAAGGCACGCCTTGTGGTCTTGGGGAATCACCAGGAATTTGGTACGGATTATACTGATACTTTTGCTCCTGTTGCTAAAATGGGTACTGTTCGTATTTTGTTATCTGTAGCTGTGGCTCGAAATTGGGAGGTTCATCAGCTTGATGTTAATAATGCTTTTCTGAACGGAGATCTTATTGAGGAGGTCTATATGCGGCTACCACCGGGGTGTTCTATTCCTGGCAAAGTGTGTCGACTCCGGAAATCTTGGTATGGATTGCGTCAATCTCCTCGGAATTGGTTTCATAAGCTGAGCTCTGCACTCCGCGATTGGGGGTTCAAGCAAGCTAATAAGGACCACACTTTATTTATTTTACGCCGTGGTCCTGATATTCTCTCTGTTTTGGTTTATGTTGATGATATCTTGGTCGCAGGCAATAATTCGTCGCTGTGTTCCTCTTTTAAGCGCTACTTGGACCGATGTTTTCAGCTTAAAGACTTGGGTCCTGTGAAATATTTCTTGGGAATTGAATGTGCGAGGTCTTCGTCGGGCATGGTTCTTTGTCAACGCAAATATGCCATGGAGATTTTACAAGAGGCCAGGCTGTTGGGATGCAAGCCGGCGGGCACTCCCATGCCGACGGCGCACGGCCTAGCCACCTCGGCAGCTCCTCTCCTTCATGATCCTGCACGATATTGTGGTCTCGTTGGTCGCTTGATTTATCTTACTATCACTCGTCCGGAAATTTGTCATTCTGTTCATGTTTTGTCCCAGTTTATGCATGCACCCACTCTTGATCACATGAATGCTGCTTTGCGTGTTCTGCGTTATATCAAAGGCCATCCGGGTCAGGGAATTTTTCTGAGTGCCACTAGTAATCTTCAGATTACCACTTATTGTGACTCTGACTGGGCTAGTTGCCCTCTTTGTCCTCTCGTTGGTGGCTGACATTTTTACTAAACCATTACCCAAACCTATTTTTGATTTCTTTTTATTCAAGTTGGGAATTCGGGATCTTCATGCTCCAACTTGAGGGGGAGTGTTAGCGGATATTTGTAATTAGGCGTAGATATCGTGTTATTGGGCCTGTACTTGTAGCCCGTTTATGTACTTGTATATATATCGGTTTATGATTAATGGAAAACAGTTCAGTTGCGCTAAACTTTTCTACATAAACTGATTGGAGAACAGAGAACCAACTGATAACAACAAGACAACAAGATGAATGCACCTAATGCCAAGGGGAACATGAAGGGTATCCATAAAAGCAGCAGGAAATCTCTCAAAAAGTTTTTGAACAACATCCAAAGATCGAATCTGAAAATCAAAATGTCAATACTGAGTTTTGAAGATAAAAATAAGGATATTGACTAACAAAACACTACAATCATTTTAGTGATAAAATGCATGCCTCTCCAAGACGTTCCTTTGCTCCCAATAGGAATCCACAGATAGAAGATATAATAGTGTAAAATAGATGAGTATCTAGGAGGTAGATCTGGATAACAAGTAACAAAGGAACTCGTTGAAAATGAGAAGACCTTTAATAAAGATTAAAGAACCATATGCTCCTATAATTACCAATAGAAATTTCTTATATACTGTGATGGCACATATAATCCTATAAATGGCATGTGTTAAAATAAAATAATAATCTACTTAAGAAAAGATAAATGTTCCAATTACGAAAAGAACTGGAGAAGATTGTGTTCAGCATGTCTGGTTAAAGGTTCATTTAAAAGAAGTGTGTCTTCTAGTTAAGGTATGATGCATAGTCATTGATGCTAAAGTGGCATTTTGGAATGTTAGAATAAAGGCCCAACGCTAGAGGGGGGGGGTGAATAGCGTTTAAAACAAAATCGCAGGAAATTAAAACGAGAGCGTTAAAGTAAAGAGCGTAAGGAAGGAACACACCAGATTTTATCCTGGTTCACCACAACGTGTGGCTAATCCAGCCCCCCGAGAGACTCTCTCGAGCTACACTAACTCCGTTAAGCTTAAGGGTGCTTAACAAATCGATACAACTTGAGAACCCGAGTCACACGAGCCTCAACACCTTTGCTCGGAGATACCGCACTCCAAGACTTCTCACGAAGGAACAAGGAACTTCCTTCGAGTTTACAACAAGGGAACAACCTCCCTTAAAGTGTATGAAAACACTTAAACACTCAGGAATAAAACTCTCACAAAGAGTAGATATGAGTGAACTAGTAAATGCTCAAGAACACAACAATTTCTTCAAGAATTGGCTCTCAAATAGCTAAGAAAAAATAGGAATGCTTATGCAATGAAAGAGTATTGAAATGTTGAAGAATTGTGTTTTAAATGAGAGGATTTGGGTGCCATTTTATAGCCCAAAATGGGATAAACCCGTTGCTAGAATTTCCAACAGGATGAAGACAAATTTTTCAGGGACACAGGCTGATAGTCGATTAACAAAGCTTGATAATCGATTATCCAAAGATTCCCTGTCCAAAAATTTAAAATTCTATCCGTTGGAGGACAACGGTAACCCAGATAATCGATTGTCAACAAGTGATAATCGATTATTGGTCCTCTCAAAAGATTCTGGGTTTTGGCTGCAAAGGCTGATAATCGATTATTCCATAAGTGATAACCGATTATGGCGTGCTTCAGAACTTTGGGAGTTCAAAGCTGCAGGGGCTGATAGTCGATTGTCACTAAGGTGATAATCGATTATCACCCAGCTAAAGTCTATCCAGCTGAAACCCGTTTTGAAAAACCGAGGTCCAAAAACGAAGTGTTCCCAAAAGTAAAAACCGGGTTTGGAAAATATTGTATACGGTATAAAATAGTGAAAACAAGACTTGTTTGGTAAAAACCAAGTCTCCAAGGTCGTATAATACGTGCGTACGGTTTAGACCGTTTTTCACGTGTTAGACCGATTGACTTGATACAAAAGTGGTTTTTATAAAATAATTATTTGGAAACATTTTAAAAATTCTCAGAGGTAAAAACAGGGTTTAAAATATTGAAAACCACGGAGTTAATTCGGGCTCCAAAAAACCGAACGCCGAAAGCCGAACGTCGAAAGCCGAAAGCCGACTTAGGTGGTTTCGGTTCTGAGCAAGGACCAGGGGTTTTAATAATAAAAGAAATCATCAAAAATGTTTGTTTTGATGCACAAAAAATATTTTATGATTTGTAAAAATTGTTTTGACTTTTTGAGAACCGAGACTTGAATTTATTGTCGGTTTTGATCACAAAAGACCGACTCGACTAAGTCTTCAATTCTTGATCTTGTCCTTGAGTCTTTTAGGTCTTGTTCCAAGCCATTCTTCACGCCTTGAGTTATTCAACGAAACTCTTTATATCCATGGCGGTTTGGCAATTATCAAAACCTGTCAGAAATGAACACGACTTTAGTTTATCGTACAAAGTGTGTTCCAACATGGAACACGGGCATGGGAGCAGGGGGTGTTTGTAACTATAAACTGTATATCCAGGGGAAAGTGCGGATTTGAGGTCAGTTGTTCTATTTTAATATGCGAGTTTGTATAGTATTGAAAACCACCAAATTTGTAAGAAAACCACCACACACCACAACCTGTATTCTAAGACATATTTTTAAAAGACCAAATGACTACAAAAAATCAGATGAGAGATTTGAAAATTAAATACAAAATTTTATTAAAAAAAAAGGCCTAAGTTACTAGGACTAAATAAAAGTAGAACAGTCTAATGCATACAAATCCATGACCAGGAATGGAACTTCACATATGAATTGTAAGATAACTGGAAGAGATTCAGATTTGAGACTATTTCAGATTTGAGACTATTGTATTTCATAGCCCTACATAAAATGTGGTCACTTTACGTCAAAGAAAGATGATAAAAAACATATGTGAAACCAAGTTCCACAAGAAGTCGCACGGTCCGCACCTAATAAACTAAACATCAAATTTTCAGCTAAGATACCTTTTCCCAAAACTTCAAAATTGGCCTTTTTCACATCATAAGCATCCAAATAAAATTAAACTAAATGCATTACGAAATTGTTCAAGCATTTTTTTTGTGCAAAAAAAAAAACAAAAACCTAGTCCAGGAGCACAGTGACTTTGTGAGGTGTAACAAGACTACAGTGAAAGTTATTGTCGATTGCCAATGGAGCTGAAAGAGTCATCTATAATTTTTGCCACTAATACTATGTGATATGGGCATGCAATCTATGGAGGAAGAACTCTGACCTAGGGTTTCATGAAAAAGAGCCAATTGGATCCGGGAAGGAAGAAACAAATCTGTTTAATTCTTCATTTCAGAATATCATTAATACTTATTGCCTTCTTATATAGAGGCTTACATTCCTAATTTTTTTTTTTAAAAACAAAATCACAGAATCTTACCAAATAATAACTACTTGCTAAATAAAAGTCGTGCCAAATAATCAATTGTGACCAAAATAGGAAACCAAATACTAGTAGGAGACTACAACTAATATCAATAAGAAATCACTTATGATACTAGTAAACTAGGACTACTACTAATAATAATGTAAAAATTTACTAATAATAATTACAACAACAACAGCCCAGTTGAATCGCACTACAGTAGGATAATTACAATACTTATTAATAATAATTCTAAGATAAATTGATAATATTGATAAATTGATAATAATTCTAGTAAACTAGGACTACTACTAAATAATAATAATAATTCTAAGAATAATTCAAGAACAAAAACTCGCACACACAAAAAGCTGATCATCTATAAGAAGGAAGGAAGAAATTTTTGTAACTCACCCACCCCCACCCCCATCCTGCTGCTGCTGCACAACCCTCTGCCATCCATCCGTTGTCCAACCCCCCCCCCCAAGCCACAGCTGTACCCCCGACCCCAACATCTACACCGCCCGACCCAACATAGACTTCAACAACATCCTCCATCTCACCTTAGGCTCTTCTGTCGCCTCATCCACTTTAGTTTCAAAATTTAAAAGCTAAACGCAAACCTCAAAAAATATAATTCAGATCTATATTTTAGAAGAGCCTAGTTTTTAGATCTAATACCTGTCTGACGATGAGCTTTACGTAGGGATGGAGAGAAAATGAGGGAACGACGATGAAATTCTGGGTGGGTGGAGATGGAGAGAAGTTGAGAGAATGAGAAAACGAGACCAAATTTATCTACTACTACTACTACTACTACTACTACTACTACTACTACTACTACTACTACTACTACTACTACTACTACTACTACTACTACTACTACTACTACTCCTGCTGCTGCTACTGCTGTTGCTGCTGCTGCTGCTGCTGCTGCTGCTACTAACAATAACAATAACAATAACAATCAATAACAATAACAATAACAATAACAATAATAATAATAATAACAATCTTAATCACTAATAATAATAACTATTAATAATAACTCTAAGACATTGTTGATTGTATCATCATCATTAACAATGCTTTAGTTTCGGGCACATAATACACTGAATCAAAATGGCACATTATACTTTCCTTGCTTCTTATTTTCAAAGAGGTTTTGAGTAGTAAATGCAGCAATGCATTGAGAGTCTAACGAAAACAACCTTATGTTTTTATACTCGGTAATTATTGTTGTTGTACTATAGTGAACCATATTGTTAAAAAACTCTCACAGGAAAAAAAAGGGAAAAGCAAATCATCAAGTTAACATGATAGATACTTACTAAAAAAACAGGAGCCCAGAAGCTTGCAACGGTCAAAGCATTATGATTATCTGCCAATAGACCTGGTAAAACTGACCTGGACCCGATAACCCGAATCGAATAACCTGAAACCGAACCCGAATTGACCCGAAAACTGAAGAACCGAAATAGAACTGAACACCCGAAATGATCCGAACCGAACCGAACCCGAACCGAATGTATTCAGACCCGATTTAGACCCGAATCTGATTAAACCCAAACAGATTAAACCCAAACTTGGTTAAACTCGGAACCGATTAGACCCGAAACCGATTAGACCCGAAATTCATCAAATTCATTAACATTTCATTTATCAAATGAATTTGGAGAAAACGAATTACCTATATATTTTTACATATGTTGATGTGTTTCTAAAAAACATATTTAAATTATGGGTGCAAACCATGTAACTACTTTCATGTACAAATCTTTTACTTTGTATTTTATAACTTAAGTTAAAATATTTTTGTATTTTTTATAGAAAATATATAAAAATTATAGTTAACTAAATTAACTAAATTTATTATGTGATATTATTCATTTATTAGTATGTGTTTACATTATACTTGAACTAATATAAATTTAAACCGATATAAACTCAAATCTATATAAGCCCAAATCAATACAACCCGAATTGATACAAACCTGAACCGATATAAACCCGAACCGATATAAACTAGAACCGATATAAACCCGAACCGATACAAACTTGAACCGATATAAACCCAAACCGAAACCGAACCAAAACCGAAAACCAATTAAACCGAAATAAACTCGGAACCGAACTGACCCGAACCGATTATAACATATATCTGAAAGAAATCCGAACTGAAAAGACCCGAACCGGAACCGAACCGATTGACCCGATTGCCAAGTCTGCTATCTGCCAATGAAAATGGTAAGGTCTTATGAAATTAAGATTTGCACTTTGAAGCCCATAACTAGAAAAGTGAAAAGGAATGCTCAAAGTCTTGAGTTTGAAGACATAATCAGGATACTCAAAGTCTTCAAACCCGGGGGACTGGTCAACATACACTTCCTCTTGAATAAAACCATTGAGGAAGGCACGTTTAACATCCATTGATGTATTATCTCCCTGTAAATGTAGCTTGTATACAATGCCATATTGAAATATAAAAAAGCTTAAACTAAGAATGGTCTCCATTACCCTCCCCCCTAAAGTTCAAATATGATCCTGTTAAGAAAGTAGAGAAGATAAGAAAAAATAACTGAAATAGGCAAGATTGCATTAAGCTAGAATAAAAATTACTATACCAGCTCCTCATCCCACCAAGCCTCCCAACTTTCTTCTCCTTTAACTCCAATTCCACCTCTATACAGAAGCCAGTTTGTCCAATCTCTAAAGTCCTCCACCCTCCTGCAATGGGCCAGAAAATGAACTTTTAAAATGAAACAACACAAAAGCTTATGTACAGTGTTGAAGCATAGTGAGGTAAACTTACTTTTGTCACTCAAAGCCAGATGGATTAAACAAATATGGTGCAAATAGCCAAGAAATAGCCAAGAACCAGCTGCTAATTGTGAGAAGAATGTACGATAAAGCACGTGTGCTAAAGCCATACGCAAGGTATACAACCAACAAAAGTACAATCTCCATTCTGAAAAAGTGAAATAACAATATTTAGAGCTTTCCCTGAGTAGGGATAAGCATAATATATT
This sequence comes from Cuscuta australis, assembly GCA_003260385.1. NCBI lineage: Eukaryota > Viridiplantae > Streptophyta > Magnoliopsida > Solanales > Convolvulaceae > Cuscuta > Cuscuta australis. The sequence continues at coordinate 249,446 of NQVE01000218.1, forward strand.
AAAATGCATGCGTATGCGGAACCATAGGGACATAATTACAAAAGAACAGGATACGAGAGAGAGACAGACAGAGAGAGAGAGAGAGACCCCTTGGCAAAATGACTGCGGGCATAGAGCCTATAGTCTCAGAAAACTCAATGTGTCGAACAACAAAGCCTCTACGAGTTGCTTGATACGGTTGAAAATAATAAAAGTTTTTTGATAAGCCAATGTTAGTTAGAGTAACATGTGCATATATAGCTTAATAGCAAACATACCCTAGCTCCACCATGAAGAATAGTCCGTCCAAAGTAATGTGTTCTTGTGCCTAAAGAGAAAGTGAAAAACACGGTACAAAGTTGAAACTACATTGTTACATAACTAACAACTGCCTGCAGTGAAAGAATAAAAGGAGCCAATAAGAGAAATGCATGTGATTTAGAAAACAATATAGTCTTAGGAAAAAGATAGAAGAGCACACTCATCAATAAGCACATAAAAGAAACATGAAAGTCACAAACATGAAAAGGTTAACAAAATTTTCATACTTTACCTGAGATCTTGAAGAGATCAGTATTATTACAGTTAAGTACTCTTTTTAAAATTTTATTTTATTTTAAAATTTTATTTTAAAATTTTACACCTATAATCAATTAAATTGAATTGAAAATAAAGTCGGTCAAGCCTCGTAACGCGTAATGGGAAGATCATACATGGACGGAGGGAGTAATATTTTTCAATAACATTTTATAATTTTAATATGATCACAAATTTTTCCAATACATTTACAAAGTATGTAGTAATATATTTTCAAAACACTAGTATTTAACCCGTGCAACGCACGGGGTCGAACGCATGTTATTTTTAAATCTGCTAATTTTTTATTTTAAGTAAATAATTATAAAATAAAAGTAGATACTCCCTCCGTCCGGAAATGTTCTTCCCATTTGACTTTTCTTGGTCAAAGTTTGTAAACTTTGACTACGATTTGTGGAAAAGATACATTGTATTACAATGTAAATTTAATATCAATATATTCATAATGAAACATAGTTTTCAAATATCAAATTTTTACAAAATTTATCTATGTATAAATATAGATATTAATGGTCAAAGCGCAATATTGGAGACCGTGAAAAGTCAAATGGGAAGAACATTTCCGAACGGAGGGAGTATAATATAGAATTTTAGATAGAACATAAACAGAGTATGCTAACTAAAATTCATGCATATAAAAATTGAAAAGAATGTACAAATGTATCAAATAAATCTAAATTTTTTTTGGAAAACTTCAGGGTAAACCACATTTTTGGTACAATTGCAAGGGTTACCGTTGTCATCTAAAACTAATACTTTCAATCCTCTCTTAGTTTTCACGCGTGAAAGTGTAACATAAAGTTGACCGTGAGTGAATACCGATTCTATAGTTTTTATTCAATGTAAAATATTTAAAGAATAAAAATATATATTTTGATATGATTTTTAATACTACACACATCAAAAGTAGAATAAATAATATAGCATTTAACATTTAATTCTTTGTTTTCAATTCTTTGTTTTTTTTGTTCAATTTTGATTTGACGTTAATCTTTTTTGCTTTTTGTTCAATTTATTTCTCATAGTTCAATTTTTTTTCACACTAAACTTATTTCTTTTGATCAATTTTTGGCTTTTTATTTTTATTTTTGTTCCCATCTTTTTCACGGTAAATTTTTTTTGTTCCACATTATTATTTCGATTTTAAACAATCTAACACAGTCTTTTAAAATCTTGCCAATAAAATGTAATACTCCCTCCATTCTCAAAAACACTTCTTCTTTCATTTTTTTCACTTCTAACAAAACACTTCCACTTTCTATTAAAAAACCACTTTTATCCTTACTTTTTCATACCCTACCTATCACATCATACTTTTTTCTCTAATAATCTACCCATCACATCTTACTTTTATCCATCACATCAAGGGCAAAATTGGAAATCAACTACAATTTAACACTTTCTTATTTTTCCACTTTTTCAAAGTAGGAACTTTCTTTGAGAACGAAGGGAGTATAATCTATCTAAGTCGATGTAGAACTAAAACAATCCATTAATTTTACATAATTTACAAATTTTAAATAATATTATAAAATATTTTAAAATTTAGATTGTATACATCATCCTTAGTAATGAAATCTTACTAAATGAGTCGTCAAACTCTTTGGTTTGTCAAAATTAATTTCATTCTAATACGAATCCTTTTTTTTACATTAGTATACAAATAACACAAACATAGTTGTATTTAAAATAGATGAGGACTTGCCATCTCCAGGATTCTGCAAAATTTTCATAAACTTTTAGTTTCTTTTGGTTTGAGATGAAATTTCCAGTGGAAATTTGGTTTAGTCCCAAATAATTCAAAAGTTATTTGGAATGTGTAGGAGTGAGCATGTTATGAAATGGCATCGTATTTAACTCGTATCGATATCGTACTAATATTTTGGTTTGGTATAGAATTTTGCGTCGTCTTGATCCCAAAATATCAGTTTCGTATGATTCGGAATCAATTTCGATACAAAAACGCGATAAATACATACGTACTAAATTTACATTTTTAAAATGTAACAAAATCCTTTAATTTACATTATTAACATATCCTCCTACTATTAAAGAGTGTATTCCTAGACATACTAATTTAATTAAAAGATACTCAGTATCTAAAATCAATGAAAAAACACTAATAGATACTCTATATAATAATTACGTTGAATATTAGATTTAATCAAAATACACTAAAAAATCAAAGTGAACTATGGTAGTTTAGTTATCACTTGTGTGCAATTATTCCCTAATATTTTACATTATATAAGTGAATTAAATATTTCATGGTAAAGTCAAACAATCAAACTAAAAGTTATGATGAATAAAATATTTCGTGGTATTAGATTAATCATGTAGTTAGAATAAAAAGTCCATACAACATCGGTTTTCTCTATCAACAGGGCACACAATGTAAGCAAAATGGAGGATGTCATACGGTAAGTTAAGAATAACATAGTTGTACCGCATAATCATCTTTAACAGAGAGCTTGATGAGATGCCTGCCAAAAAAATTCAATACATACCAAGGGAAGCTATACCAAGGAGAGTAAATACAGATTTTGGAGCAGAGACTATACTTGAACCTTGGCTGAGATTCAATATATGACATGAGCAACGCATGCAATAATACATGGCACCATTGGGTTCAATAGCTCTTCTGCACTTGCACGATAAATACCACTAATCAGTGTTATTGTTCACTTCACTACAACAATAGTTCCGTACACTACATAAGATCCATCTTTTTTAATAATAATCATATATTAGTTCACATATATGTAATCTCTACATAACATACTGCATATGACAAACTATTTAATGCAAAAAGCATAAAATGAAATATATCTAAAAACATTGCGTGTAGAATTCTTAGAAATGTTATAAATACCTGAATACCTGGTAGCAACGACTCTCGATTGGGCTGTATCAAGGAATTCTTTTTGTTTTGAACTTGAAATATCATCACACGATAACTTAAGAGGTTGAAGTTGAGGCATCCCACCAAGAGTCCTGTAACTTACAGAAGATCATAAGTGTCGCCATGATTCCCCTTGAAAGGACTGAACACTTTCCTTGTTGAGCTAAAAAAGGGATTAACTACACACTACTACTACCCACACATCTTTGTTCTAACTACAAATCAGTAACGAAGAAGTGAAGCAACCTTACTCATGGAAGCATTGACATGGATTTGGGTTCTCATCCGTGCACTCTAAAAAGGCGACTAAAATAGTTTGAAACACACTTACGGTGTTAAATCCTAAATGTTAATAGCATTCTTTAGGTGCAAATTATCCATAGCCTACAGCATTCTTTAGGATATTTCCTTAAGATTTTAGACATCCATATAGCAGAACTGAAAGGAAACATAAAGAATATATATATATATGTAAAGGATATATCTTGCACCTAATAGTTATAATAATAATAACTATTGATGAGGATGTCAAAAATATAGACATCCTAATATAGACATCAAAAATATAGCAACTATTGATATATGACACAGATTATGAGGATGTCACACTTAAGGACCTTATTTTAGAAAGGTCCTAAACATGATGCTTTATTATCCCTTCCAAACAATCATTATACAGCATTCTTTAGGATATTTCAAAAGTATTGACACGGATTTGGGTTTTCATCAGTCAGTACTTACTTCATCTAGGGTAGATTACTACTTTTATGTAATTAGTACAAAGAATCTTTTAACAGGTCCTAAAATGGTCGTTAGGATTCAGTATTGTTATGAACATTGTACAGTTTCTAAAATTGTACTAATTTTTCTCTCGAATGATTAAAACTAACACATTCGTGTTTTAGAGAAACATCTGAGTGTAGATATAATATAGAATTTTAGATGCAACATAAACAGAGTAAGCTAACTAAAATTCATGCATATAAAAATTGAAAAGAATGTACAAATGTATCAATTAAATCCAATTTTTTTTTGGAAAACTTCAGGGTAAACCACATTTTTGGTACAATTGCAAGGGTTACCGTTGTCATCTAAAACTAATACTTTGAAACCCTAGCAAACCATTATCTTCCAACACCCCCTTGCGGGAGTACTTTTTATCAAGCATGGATAGTCTAGGCCATGGGGAGAGGAAAAAGAAGTACTGATCAGTATCAAAAAGTTTAAAATGAGTTAAATCATTACTCTAAGCGTGGTGTTTTTAAGATGGTGCATGAATGTTGGGACTTGGGATAACAACTACCAAACGATCTCTAGATCCGACATTTGAAGGAAAATTAGAGAAATTTGTATGTATAAAGAGAATTCTGCCAATATGGCATAGGATTAAAAGTCAGAAAAGAATACAATCTGACCAATAATACAATTTCACTATTTAATAATTAGAATTTTGATAATAATAGCTTACCAAGTAATTCCACTTCATTATTGATCCGATGACAACTTCCTTGGTCTGACCGCTGTTGATGCAAAACGTTGAATTACAACTTTTTGCCTGAAATTTATGAAGGACGGAATAAATAACAATTCATATAAACAATTAAAAATCTAACCCTAAAATCAAGCGGTAGTGAAAAGAAAATAGAGATGAAGAAGCCACAGGAGAGATATGATATCTTTAAAATGGCAAAATAAGGAGAAATTTGACATTGATATCCATGGATAAACAAAGAAGGAGAAGGAGAAGGGAATCAGATCTGAATTTTTGGCGAAGAAGAGAAGATACCCGGCATAAATTTCATGTTTCCATTCACTATGTTTTCATTCATAATTAAGGATTCTCGGCAAGGAATAATGAGTTGGTGTAGAACTCCTTCCTTGGGCGAAGAATAAACGGGAAAAATCTGCGTAACTTTGGGGAATAATCTTTGCGAAGAAATGATTGCACCAGAGTTTCACTCGCTACCCTCTATTACCCTTTTGTAGTGCCCACATGAACTGTAGTACCTTCTATTGTTATCACTAATGTTATAAATCATGTAAAAAAGAGTTGCACCGTGTCGAAGTTCTGAAAGGAAAACATAGACCAATCATTAAAACAAACCACAAATAAAAATGTCAGTAAAATATTGTAACTATTAAAGGTCTAGATAATTACATCTTCCCAGTCAGAGCCAATAATACTAAAAATACCTTCAATAGTTTTCAATCATGAATCATGATAAAATCGTATCTGTCGATAATTTATCTTTCAATCATAAAGGGGATCATTATATACTTTGTGGCTGAGATGCATAAAGCTATAGCATAACTTTGTTGTCTCCAACAATACGATATTGTGTTGTTGGAGACAACACGCTAGATAGGGTGTAGAAATGTTGGTTTTTCCTTTTTCCCACCAAATTCTTACAAATCTCGAAATTTTGATAGGTCTAGGTTGAAGTATCACAACTCCATTAGTTCCTACTCACAGAACAACACATTATGATAAACTAAACTTTTCAAAGAAAATTGTTAAAAGTGTAGACTCCAACTTAGTTTAGTACCTTATCTCTAGAGTCCATGTGGAGTTTAATTGAACAAAGAAAGCCTGCAGTTAGAATGAAAAAATACAATAGGACATTCATTCATAAAGGTTGGTTTTCATATAAATTCTTAATTAAAGATCTTACAAACAGGAAAGTGTGAATTGCAAGAAGAAAAAGAAAAGCAGAAGACGATTACTTGAACATACTAACTGTAAGCAACATAGGGCTGCTCCAAATAGTGTAGAAGCAGAACATATGTTGAATTTCAATGTGCCAACAGATCCAAAGATTCTAGAGAAAAGACTACTTCTGGCACTAAAAAGGCGACGGTTCAACTCAAATTGAGTATTATTCCTACTAACCCAAGCTAGGAAGCATATAGAGCACTTTTTGGACGAACATCCGCGAGCCGCTATTTTTAACCCTAGCTGAGAAGCAAATAACACACATTAAAAAATTAAAACTAAACTCATCAAACTCAAATCAGTGTAGAGCTCTCTACCATTCAACTCAAATTGAGTTATCATTCAATTTTAGAGTAAAACTCTAAAATTAACAACTCTACAATAATGTAAACATTAACATATTAAAATCATTTATTTACAATATGCAAAATTTTTAAAACAATTTTTTATATAATATGTGAAAATTAAGATTTAAACATTATTTTCTATAATAAGTGTAAATTAAAATTTAAAGAAACTTAAATTTCGGTTTTGCAAAAAAAAAAAATTGGATGAGGCAGCGATACTGCCGTCCTGGCCAATCATCTGCAAAATAAAAGAAGAGCCGAATCCTAAGCGTTTTATGGTAGAATCCAGTTTCCCAACATTTATCTCTGCGCCAAAATGATAGTCATGTATGCAGAACGGGAGACCATCTTCTTCTTCTTCATCAGAGCATGTAACATCTTCATAATAAAGTAAATATGCAGGCATTAGTTTTTGATTGATTTATAAATATTCAAGAAATAGTTTCCGTATAATTTTCGTATACATGTGTGAAGATAATTTCAGTATACATGTGCGAAGAATCCACAAAGAATCAGCTTATTTCAAAGCTCGGCAATCCAATCCTGTCCCCGTATTTCTTGTTTTTTAGACTAAACCAACACATCAATTACTCATTCATGATTGAATCCATGTTACTTCATCAGCAGACATAATAATTGCTAAGGAACCAATTCAACCAACAAAAACTCAAACTTATGATTCTATAAAAAAACAAATGTAAGATTTATTAGCTTCAACAGATTGCATATAGTGGTTTTACCATTGTTCTGAGATTTGTTGTTAGGCCGTGTTTGGCAGTGCCAGAGTCTGAAATGCTGCAACCCTTATCGCCGCCGTCCTAGAGCTTAAAAAAGCTTGTCCATTTTACCTTTTCTTTGCAGTCTTTCTCCTTGACATTCTAAACCTTGTTTATGTCGTCATCATCATCATCATCAACTGGAGTCTTCTTCACTGGAAGAAATTCTTCCGAGACTGGTTCACCCAATGACTTCCTACACCTCTTCAACTCCTCCTTTAACACTGTAATTGCTGCAATCACAATTCCAGAAAAGCAACAGAACCCATTAAAAGTTTTAATTTTTAACGCCCCACTAACATCTCTTTGACTTTGATTTCGATTTTCAACACCAAATCGAGAAAGATTCGGCCCCAAAAGGGTAAAAATCGCACATATAAACGGTAGAAATGCCATCGGCGATTTCAGAATCCACACAAAGATTCCGCAAACAATCAAAGAAGAATCATCAGGACTTTCCTTGCAGATTTGTTTTCCTTCCGTGAAGATCTAACGCAAGGGCGTAGATTTCAAAATCCACGCGAAGAATCAGCGAATCCTGATAGGGACTTTCCTTGCAAGGGTGAAGATCTACCGCAGAGTATTTTTGCCGATCATAGATCGCGGATTGCTAGAGAGGGAAAGAATCGTGACTGCTAAGGAGTGGACGCGTGTCATTTTACACGTGTAATCAAATTAAAAGACTTAAGCTTCCACATGTCAAAATTCTAATCCATCAACTCTCAAATTTTATATTAAAGGATTTACTAATTAAATGCATTTAGAAAATTTTTATTTCTTAATATAAAATGCTTAATACTCCCTTTGTCCATTATTTTTCTTCACAAGTTTTTGTGAGATGACATTTTTTGTGAGATGACATTGGCTTTGTCCAACCCTCTCTATCTACTACTCTATGCCATCAGCCCACCTCCTAGAACTTGCGGCTCGTTCCATCCGGCCATGCCCCCATGAATCGCGACTCCAGGGCATACTCCGCCACCGGAATAGCCGTCGCTGCTGACCACCATCACCACAAACTTGAATCAGAGTCCTTAGATCTGACAGAGAGCCATGAGCCATCATAGCTTAAACCCTCAGATCAAGAATATCCGCCAATGCTTACACCCTTAGATCCATCCAAATCAAGCATGGGTTACACACTTACACCGTCCGGTGAGATCCAACGGAGATGACACCACCCGACAGTGCAGCTCCGTCGGAGATGCAATGCCATGTTACGCCTTAGGTCCTGCTCAAAAGGGAAGGAAGACGAGTTGAAATAAAGAAGATGACGAGGACTTGAAGGAGGATGTTGGGTGGAAGAAGACAAGTTTTGTAACACCCTAATCCGTCCAGGTCTGCAGCCCCTTCCGGACTAAAGTATTAATTTGGTAATCGTAAAAATTTAAAACTTTTCAAATACACTTTATTAATCCCAATAATTTTTCATAAGATATACAGTACGGAGTATTCAACAATATTGCGGAAGCAAATTTAATTTTGACATATCATAAATCATTTCAAACTTGTCACATCCATCCCGACAATCTCGCCCCATCTGCTGCCAGGATCACAGTGTTCTTTCTGTTGTACCTGCGTGTAGCAAATAAAACACACTACACGCTCAGCGGTAAAGCTGAGTAAGCATATCTAATGCGTCGAACATCCATATAAACTGAATCTAAATTCATAATCAAATCATTTGATATCATGCACACAATGTTCACTTCAGACATTCACAGTTTTGGTATTATTCAGTTCATATCAACACATTTTATTCAATTCAGATATTAATCCAATAGTGCTCTTAAATTATTCTTAATCTAAGGCCAGATCATAACAACGCTCTTAGCTATTCTTAGTCTAAGGCCAAATCATAATAATGCTCTTAGCTATTCTTAGTCTAAGGCCAAATCATAATAATGCTCTTAACTATTCTTAGTCTAAGGCCAAATCATAATAATGCTCTTAGCTATTCTTAGTCTAAGGCCAGATCATAATTTCATTCTCAGACGCTTAAACTATAATTAGTTTAAGGCAAACATTTCTCAGACGCTTAAACTATAATTAGTTTAAGGCAAACATTTCTCAGACGCTTAAACTATAATTAGTTTAAGGCAACAGTTCTCCGACGCTTAAACTTTAATTAGTTTAAGGCAAACAATACTCAGACGCTTAAACTATAATTAGTTTAAGGCAACAATAAGACAATAATTAATCATCATTGAGTCGAAGTATTTCCAAACGAGTGATCCTCTAGCTTAGTCTACGAATCCCGTTTATACATTTTTATCTAATTCATCGAATATTCATGTTTCACAAATTCATACTAATATGAGATCTATTCTAGAGGTCTTCTAGATAGCCTTAACATCAATTCTCTAAATGTGTATACCTTAGAGTTCTTCTAGATACCCTTAACACTACAAATCATTTCATAATTATAAATGTATTCATTTTATTCATGATTCAATCATAAATACTTATTTTAATCAGTAGGTTCAAATACTCATAATCATCCATAATATTCATTTATCATAATCATCAATTAACACAACAATTGATAATAAATAGCGGCCTAGCTTCGAGTGTTAACACCCGAACTTACCGTCATGCAACACATAACATTTTTTAGTTGTTAAAAACATCATTTTTATTATGGTAAATCATTTTTATAATGGTCATAATCCATTGGTATCAAAAATAGGATTTTAGAACTCAAAAATAGCAATTTCAGACAAATTTTCGGATCAGAACTTCGGGGGATCGATCCAGCCCTCTGGATCGATCCATACTATGAAAAATTACTCCCAGGGGATCGATCCAAGCCCCTGGATCGATCCAGACAGTGGCTTTTCAGCCACTGTTCATCGTCTTCTTCGTTCGGGTCCAATTTTGGAAATACCGTTTTTAGTTATCGAACTTCAACGAAACTATATAGAGATGTTCTCCAAGGTTCATAGATCATTTTGGCATCATTAATTCATAGTTTTAACATCAATTTCATGGTTTATGATTCTTGGTTCTTCAAGCATGTCAAACACAAAACTCAACCAAACGATCGTTTATGAACATTCTAGTCACTAGATATATCTACGGGCTTACCTCGAAGCTTAACGAAGGTTTTGGATATTTTCCGGCGAAACTTCCGGCGAGGTTTGTGGTTAGCTCCGGCGACTTCACAACAAAATGGCAGCACCAGTGCACTCCTCTCTCAACAAGGAACAGAATAGAAAGAAATATGGAGTGTTTTAATGAAGAATTGAGTAAGATTGAATTCCTTATATAGAGAAGGTGAGAGGGAAGAAGACGCAGGATGATGATGATGGATTGGCTAGTGCGCTAGGAGGCGCCGATGGAATAGGTCTCTGATTGGGACCAATTTTGGTTCCAGTCATAGTACACTTTTTGGTCCAACTTTCTCCGAATAGAACTCCGTTTGCACCGTTGCGACCAGGCAGTCAAGCTCTATTCAACGACATAGGTTTTGTATTTATTCGTTATACTTTTTCCGATATCATATTTTTGGGTATTTGACTTTGACAGAGTCAAAATTGGTTTAATTGACCTTCCTCATAAAAGGTTCTCTCATTTAATTCACATCAATTATTCTCATGATTTATTTCAACAAATCATTTCAATATTTACATTCTAAACAAATTCTTTATTTACTCTTGATTCGGGTCTGTACTCAGGTTTCCAATCAAGACTACACAATAAGTCAACATATTGGATTTATCTCTATGAGACTTATCCAGATTTTGATATTGAATATTAAAACATATTTCATTTTGGCCCAAAGCCCAATAACAATTATTATTATTATTATTAATCAAAATAATTTGATTACTTGAATAATTATTCATTAATAATTCTAGGGTATATTTTGGGGCGTTACAAGTTTGGAACGGGGGCGATAGTTGAACAGATGATGATGATGAGGATGTTAGAGGAAAGAACTGAAAAAGACGAGATGCAAAGAAAATGTGGCTACGCAAAATGGGCAGGGGAGGGTGTGAATGAGATTGGAGAAAATATGTTGCGAGTACAACACTTTACATTTTAAAAACGCCAAATAAGGAAATGGGAAGCCCCAAGGTAACTGAGAACAAAATTATTAAATGGAGGGAGTATATAAAATATTTAGCTTGTCCAATAATTTAGCTTCGAGTCATGTGGGAAGAAACATTGTCAGACATGCTAATAGAGTCATGTCTGACAATGTTTAAGCTTTGAGAACATAATGAACTAAATCAAAATGAAAAATTGAACTTCTCTTGTCTCTTAACTTCCAATGGCGTTTTAATGCATCAACACATCAAGAGTCTAACGATATAGCCTCTGGTTTCTTAAAGGGTAAGGTTACGTACATCTTGACTCCCCACACCCCCCAACGGAGTTGAGATTAGGCTGGGTTTAATGTTGATGTTTTTTGAATACAAAACGCAGACGCAAAATTGGCAGGCACGATGATCTGGCATTTATTTCCAAAGAAATGAATAACAATTATACAAAACAGAAACTTTTTGAAGGAATAGCTGCATTTTGAAGAAATGATAACAGCTGAAAATCAAGAGATGAATAACATACTCTCAGGAATCCTTGTTCCAATATGAAACCCAAAATCATTGGCACTGCACTAAATACACCAATCTGAAAAAGAAACTGTGCATTGAGAGCAGCATTTAGTGCAGCATTATCAAATATATCTGCTCTTTCTTGAATCGTTTCACCAACCCCAGATTACGCCTGAGACAAGAAATTCAGGTGCATCCATCGGGAATATAGCTTGTAAAATTTAACAATTACAGTACATCAGATGGGATTCATCCATTAAGGCAACCATGGCAGACCGCCTTACTGCCTAAGCGTCGATTAGGCGACGCCTTAATAACCATGACTTAGTGATAAAAAAAAATGTAGTTATGTATCAGAACATACCAAATAGGCTCTCCCATGGAGAAAACTATAGGCACTGAGCACTGTTAACTACATAAACAAATGATAGCGAGCCATTAGATACATGAGGCAAATAGCCATTTACATGTTCAAGTATATAGACGACCTAAACAAGCAATAGCAATACTTGTACATGACATCTAATAAAAGTAAGGATGCGGCAATATGCACCCCTAGTTTAATAGATACACCTAATTTTGAAGAAAAAAAATCAATCTAGCAAAATTGATTTAGAACATTTAAGAGTGTCAGAAAACACTAGTGTTTGCTGAAGAAGTACCAACACTCTGCTAACAGCCTCACACAATGATGAGTGTTCTGGTAATCACTGAAGTTGGAAGTCAATGAGTGTCCAAAGAACACTCGCCAAACAGATGCTAAGCTAGTGTTGGTCAAGTGCCTTCGTTGTGTTCTGCGAGTTTGAGCAGGAGTTGGGTGTATTTAGAAAGTAATGGGGTGTATTTAGCCGCTCCCTACATGTATTCCATTGGAAAGAACTGTGTACCATGGTACAAAAGTAGTATCCCACAGTTGTGAAGTAGAACGATAACATTTTGAAGAAATCAAAAAGCTGACCAAGCCTGTAGACATCTCTACTAAGGACTTGTTCCCCGTTACCACCTGCAACTTTCCCCTCAAACAAAGCAATCTGATTGAGTCCAACATCTCGTCCCTTGCCAACCTATAGAACATCATTAGTGATATCATTAGCTGATAAGTATCATGAAATACGACCTCCACATACCAGCGAGAGAGAATTTAGTAACCTGGAGGTATTCGTGGTGAGTAACATTGCCCTAGCACAAAGTTGAATTGAATCCTGCATTTTAGTTGATATAAAGAAAAGGAATTACAACCTGTCGTTACATTACAAACCTACGCGCATAAGCTGATTTGATCCACTATGAACTTGTGTCGAATCCACTTCATGCTTATAATACATTGCCACAATTTTTGAGGATTATTAAAGGTACATGGATGTTATGAGTCTAGGGTTTCATTAATTATAACTCCTGTCCAGAAATTTTCCTCACATTCCTTTCTGGACCATTTTAAAGTTTTCTTTCCATTTCCTTATTGGGCGAATCATTGTGTAAAATACCTTATTTACCCTTTTTCATTCTTTTCCCTCATTACTCCACTCTAACTCTAGATTTATCCGCCGACAGCCATCACATTTTCATTCTTTCTTCATTCTTCCCTGTCGATTCTTCTTCTTCCATCAGATTTGTACTTGCCATCTTCTTCTTCCATTATTCTTTTTCTCCCTTCATTTTTTATCTCTTTCTTTCAACTGAATAGTTTTAGAAGATCTACTCCATGGCAAAATATACTCCAACGTATGGGTTCCGGATTAGACAGGCCGCAGCATCTCAAAGCTAGGAATTCCTCCAAGCGCCACAAGGAATTCCATGTGCCGTCGTAGTAGCAAGAGCAGAGGCCGGAGGTGGAGGAAGGCAACTCAAGCTGTAAATTTCCAGCTTGTATGTCGTCTGATAACTTAGGTAGTAGCATCTTGTATGTCATGGAAAGGACAAATCTAAAGTTGAAAGAATGGCTATCTTTTCTCACCATGTAAATATGTAATAGATTATGCCTAGGTGCATCATTCTTCATAAAATCGGTAGATTAATTGGAAGAGATATCCAGGGTTTTAAGTCTTTCTGAGACATACAAAATGGTTTTTTTGGTAGCAAACATTGTCTATGTATCTTGTAAATTGTAACTTATATGCTCCAATTTGACTAGGAATGTTTTAAATAAACTAAACAAATGTTAACTATAGGCCATGCATATAAATATAGAACATATAGTAAGGATTAACACGCAGTTAATATAGTATATTTCCCAAACTCTACACCCATAAGATTAAAATTAAACACAATAACATTAAATTATGAAACAAAATCCCCTTAAATGTGAAGTATTTTTACCAGAAAAAATATCTTCACTAATATTTATGACGCGAGATGCTTTGCTGATACCACCCCTAGTTATATGGAATAGTCTATCAAAGACATCTGGATGACCATAATGCATACAAACCCTGATGATCATTTCAAATACAAGTTAGACAGACTTTTCTTTCATAGTTTCATGATTACTCTGTAAATGCCATGGAACAACAAATATTCACGATTAACGTGAACTCACTTCAAAGGATTTGCTAGAACACGTTGGCCAAGAGTCACAAAGCTAGATTCCTGATTAGACATGAAGGATGCTAAAGAAGAAACACTGAGAAGATGCACAAGTTTAAAGAGTCAGAAGCCTAAATAAATGGACTCTGTAAGGGACAAAATACCTCTAATACCATACCTTCCAGTAAACACATGCTCCCTAACACCAAGAATAGTAGGGGGGCGAACTCCATGGTCACAGTAAAATTCTTCAAGAAGATTTCTGACCTTCAAAGCCTCCTCAAAGTAACTATCATGTCCACATACAAAGAGAAATAAATAAAAAAAATATATACTATCAATTTGCCCTGTAAATGACATTAAGGTCAATATCAATATAAAAATTATTAGTCACCTGATTCATATCAATGGTCTGTATTGCATTTCCACGTGTAAATATAATAGCATGATTTTGATTTTCAGGTTTCCCTTCACCAAGCTTTGGATTTCCAGGCAATTTCACAGAATATATTTCCTGTATTGATTCTAACAGCAATTAGAACATAAAATATGGCAGAAATGGCTACATTTGGCGAATTACTCCGATTTAGTGGAATCTTTCTGTTTATGGATTTTTCCTTGTTCCATTCCTCCAGATAACGTTGCCATGTAGGGGCTTTGAATTCAGAAAGCCATGGTTGTCACGTCGGCAAGTCACGTTGAGTAGATATATAGTAAATAAGTATAATACCCGTATTAACTCAAAATATAGTTGCTAAGCTAATAGAATAAACATCAATGGGTGTTGAAACAAAACTTAGTTGCAAAACATGTACGCAAACATTGAAGAAGAATATCCTTCTTTGCCCGTACCCAAAAGGAGGGGAGAGCAATCTGTGACTAACTTCTCATAAATAGATATTTGATGTCCACGATTCAAAACTCTATTAAGGATTGTCTAAGTATAAAAAGGCAAAGCCTTACAAGAAAGTGAAGAAACCTACCATAATAATACAAGAAAACATGAATCCAGATATAGGGATATTTACTAAAATAGAGTAAAACTACCAATAGGAGACTAATAATAATAATAATAATAATAATAATAATAATAATAATAATAAAAACAATAATAATAATAATCTACTCAAAATAACAACAACAACAACATCATCATCATCACCAACACCAATAGTGACAAGAATGATATTAATGACTGTATCATTACACCCCTCCGAACATCAAGCTTGTCCTCAAGCTGTGAAGAGAGAGATACGCAGCACCAGCACTTTCCACAAACAAACGACATCAAAATATAAGCACTCGTTTAGTAGAGTACAACACAGGAAAGAACCAACTGATGATATAACCCTGAGAATTACCGTGACACTCTAAGTGATGAACTTTGCAGAGCTAGACGTGACTTGCCTGTTGCGAAATAGACAATTACTACACCATTATTCCTCAACTGGCATGTGCATAACCAACCATGAATTCTTGTCTTGCCAAATAAAGTGGGTTAATTGACAGTGGTCTTTTGCGACTCAGTTACAACTTCAGTAATAGCTTCTGCATGCTTATGTGGTAAATAGCTTTCATGGCGCATGGCGATGGCCATGACGCATATATGGCATCGCCACAGGACACCAGTCACACAACCAATTTAATAAATTCATAAATGTATGAGACACAAAATGAATAAAAAATAATAGAGTACTTGATCTAAATCGTCATGTTGAAAATAAAAGCACGACAAAAAAATCATTCCAAAACACCTGAAGGTGCTAGTATTAAAATAACTTAAGCAAAACATAAAACGTAATTCAAAAATAAGTTGATAAAAACTTTGATCTAGCAATTTAAAATATGAATATCTTATCATCACTCCCAAGAGGTCCAGGAAGTCAGAGGTTGCAGAGAGAGGCATGTAGCAGAGTTGCAATGATCCCATATCAGAGTCGCGCAACATGCAACATTCTTCCCTTCTAAAGCCGCGACTAGCAAAGAAGAAGAAAAGTTGTGATGGCGACGTTCTGTGTGAGGAAGATGAACGACTAGAGAGAGTGAGAGATGATTGACTAATTGAGTATCGTCAATCTCAATAAAGGGTTTTATTCGATTGGGCCCAAATATATTGGATAAATAAAACTTTGGGCAAAAAGAAAAAATGGGGCACGAATGGGGATGGCGCCAAAATGGCATTGCTATGGGAACACTGGTTGCCACAACCAGATTTGTGGTGATTATGAGCCCAATGGCCAATGGTTCATATATGGTGTGTGCCATTTGCGCCATCGATAAGCTTGGCAGTAACGACAGTAGTCGAGTAGGACTGTGGATAAAGCTTTTGACCCAAGGGTGGTGATGGTGGAAGAGGCTGTGGATATTGTGATTGATATTGATATTCATGTTGCGACATCTTTCATATACTTCATCTCGTATATGATAACCTCGAGCTGCCACCCTTTCCAAATATGCTTGAAGCATGAGAGCTTTTCGGTAGTACATCATTCCACACACTGCAAAACCCAAAGAATTGTGTTTGTAAACCAAAATCATAGAGTATAAGAATAAGCACATCTCAAAAAAGTTCAAAATATAAGCCATTTGTTTTTTTACAAATCTCAATATATTTTCTGAGCTACATTCTCACCCTTTCTCCTTTAAAAGTAACCAAATAAAAATGAGCACATACCATATTGTGTTTCCACTTGGTAAAAAATGGTTTTTCCTAGCAAACCACTTTTTTATTTCTAGTTTATACATTGATTGAGCAAGGAAAATTTAGGGAACAAAAACGGAATGCAAAAATTACTTCATTCATAATTTGTTAACACAAAGTGTTGAATGCATGCATCCATGCCATGGGAGCTAAAAGAGTTGTTAGTGACAATGTTTTGACTTCAAGTAATAGCGGATTAACTTTTTTTGCTAATTACTTTCTATGAAGTTTTAGGTAGTAAAAGCAACAATGCATCAAAAGGTCCAATGGAAAGACATGCTTAGTTTTTTGTACATCTTCACCTTCATACCCAAACAGGCTTGGGATTATTATGGGTTTTGATGTAAAAACAGCTGAACGCAGCATAGGCTGTAGGTGACAAAACATTGGTGGCATAAGACAGCAAATATATGAGTGAAACACGTACCAGTCCTAGCCAATGTTTGCCCTTTGTATGAAGCCCAAAAACGCAATTCAAGAATATCATTGGGATTATTACTAAGATCTGATTCTGATGTGTTTTCATCACGGCCAATCCAAGGAAGTTTCTCCACTCATCTGCATTCAACATTAATTTCTCTCCATGAACCATTGACACTACAAAATACTCACAATAATGAACCAACCTGTATAGGAAAAAATAACAAACAAGTCCAGATATAACAATGGCCAATTGAGTATTAAAGGCCACAACATATAGAACCCTAAATTTAATATTGTATATTTGGATTCTGATAAGCGTCCAATCAGATTGGTGTATTCAAGAAGGAAAAAGCAAAAGCAGATGGCACAGGGTGGGCCGGCAGAAGTGGAGCAGCTCAAAATGTTAATGGGCATTTCAAACAACCCACTAAATGGCTGAGTGGGTGGTTACGTAGCAGTAACCCATCTCCCCTCGGAGTGGGATTTATTGCTTGAGTCATGTTATTTTCTGGTGTGATTATTTTTCATTATATTTTCCTTTGAGAGTCTGGAGACTATACCTTCTCGAATTGGGACTTGATGTACACTTTTTCATTCTAAATTCAATCAATTCGACTCAAGCTTTATCAGATTCCCTTTTAAAAATTATGCTAGGTCCAGGTAGGGGTAATGAAATTTTAAAAAGCTAAGCTCATAGGAAAGCCTGAAAGGGTCACATGAGCACTCATGATCATTACATGCTTGATCAAAGGAAAGCCGGAAGGGGAATAGTGATGTTTTGAAATCTAATAATAGCTCTCAAAAGGCAAATGTATTCAATTCATGGATTGTATTAATTCTACATGGACTTGAATATATTTCAATGTATTTTACTATCGGGATTTGTTTATATTCTAAAAATTCCAGAGATAGTTCTAACATCAATAATTGATTACAAAATCTGGTATGTTGGGTTGTACTTTGTACCCTTGTGGATATACCTATGGATCTGAATGTTTAATTCCTTCCGGTATAGAGTTGCTCATAGAGTAGAGAAATACAACTGCCATCGAAAAATTGAATTATCTCACAATCGCTTGAGCATGCACATTTCATTTACCATTAAATAAGCAGTCAATTCCTTAACAAACAATGTAATGATCATTCGCATGCTACTATACGAGTTTTATGTATATCGAAAACACATTAGGGCAAAGATTACTCTATGAAGATAAAGGTCATGGCAATATTGTGGCATACTACGATGATGTTAGGGGCCACATCGGGGTATTATATCTTGATAGATGGGAACTTAATCCTGTGGAAGAGCTGAAACAAGATTCGGTTACCAAATCAAGTGCAGAAGCAGAATACAAAGAAATGGTGGCTCGAGCTGCATGTGAGAGCTTAATGGTTCTCAATGAAACACAAACTCCTCTTCCCAGAAATATTATACGGGAGCAAAGAACCAATTTGGTTAAAGTGAGATTTTCAAGCATCAGTACACATCACATCTCCTAATCTCCTGCACACTTCCACATTTTTAGTCCAAGAATATATAAAAATACATTTTTATCATAAATTAGGGAGAACAAGATTTCGAGCCAAAAAACTATTCATATTAAATAAAGTGTGACAGTAAATGCGGATAAAAATTCTTTTAATCTTTATACAGAGTATTAAACACTTGCCTACTAAGGCAATTCCATTTTTAAAAATCTACTACAAAAAGAAAACAATAAAAAGATATAAAAGGCATTAAAGGATAAAATCACAACAACAAATGTGGTAAAATCTCACATGGTGTCGTAAAAGGATACATTGAAAAGAACTCAATCTCTAAATTGAGGTTTAAATATCAACTTGAACAGTTGCTACAACCCGTACTACTCCAATTACTCCTAAAGGCTGACCAATTGTAGATTTTGTAGACTTAATCTAAAAACTAAAGAAAGAAATACACATATTTGTGTATATTTTGATTATGTGAGAAAATAGGTTTGCAAAATAGAACAAAAGTGAAACATGTTGTGAGTAAACTAAATTTGTAAAACTTCCAAAGCTCCGGGTTCTGACCAAAACATCAAAGAAGGGTTTGAAGGTACAACAATGTGGCTTCTGCATTTATATAGTAAATATAATCCATGCAGAGCACTCAGTGAAATTATGCACTGATTTATATAGTAAATATAATCCCTTGACATCAAAAGTGCAGTCTGAGATACTCAATAAGAAACATGTAAGTTTTTTGGTAATTTATAGCAAAGAAAAGTTATATTAAGAAGCACACGTGTGTTGTTAACAATTTTTATTAACTTGATAGTTTATATAAATGATAAATTCAAACAAAAACTTTTGATTTTATTGAATATTTAATGGGTAATCCTTTAGAGTTTAGATGACTCAATCCACTCAATGATTTCATCACCAATCTTCTCAGAATCATTTAAATATTTTAGCCAAATTTTCAATCCATCAAACACACTCTATATGTCCGTCCCCTCTTATTCATTTCACGAATGTAATTGACCAACCATTCACGAATTTACAAAATAGAATCAATGGTCAAATATATAAGTTAAAGGATAATGTAACACATCATCAATTCATAAAATATGTACAAAATACTCCGTACCAATTATCAGACCATTCAAAGAAGAATTCATAGAGGGATTAGACCATTCAAACGAAGAAATTTATAAAGTAATCAAGGCATTCAGACGAAGAATCTCAATGTGTAAAAATAAGGAAACTTACGGTACTTGGGCAAGAGGTTGATGTTGAACAGTGGAATTCCGTTAAACTCGCCCGGAAAGGAAATAAAGTCGGTGAAGGAAAACACATCTCCATATCCAATAATTTCAAAGAAATTTCCCTGGTCTCGGATTCGTTTGCGAAGGAAACTTACTGTATTTGCTATCTTCTCCATATCATAGAATTTCCCTAAAATTTCGCAGAGGATTGAGTGTGTGATGAAGTCTCGAGAGGATTCAGTGGATTCGCAGAGGATTCAGTGGGTGACGACAATTTCGCATAGGAGCGTCGATGATGATATCTCCAGAAAGTCCAGATCCGCTGAGGGAGGATTGTGTGGGTGAGCTCATATCCAGCATCATTGGACTGGGTCATCTAGATCCGTTGATATCCGTACCTTTGATGACATGGCTGATTAGGTGTCAAAAAATATTTCAGTCATCACGCCAAATGTCGCAATTCTAAGAGTTCAACTCTCAAATATTATATATAAAGGAAGGAGACTCGGATGCACGAGAATGCAACATTTGGCACGCCTATTTGTCTAAATTCAAACAAGATCACACATGACTATATTTAGGCTTACACATTGAGAGAATTTGATGAGTCAAAGTGCTTAGATGAACAGTTCCAAAAGTCAAAAGTGGACAACGACAGTGGAACGAAGGTAGTACAATCACTTCTGGACGAAACATATTCAAGTACATGTCATCTCAATCTAATAAATCCAGCCAAGTAGTACATGAGTGAAAGCCCTCTCCACTGCCCCAACATTCATTGCATCAATAAATCCAGCCAAGTACTTCACAGAAGACACCCTCGACACTGCCCCAACATTGATAACATCAGGCTACAATGAAAATGGCACAACCCCAAACCATGTTCATTGAAAATGGTACAGCCCCAAACCATTGTATTCATTATGATGCCCCAAACCATGTTCATTGAAAATGGCACAGCTCCAAACCATTGTATTCATTATGATGCCCCTCAAATCTCAAGTCAAGTTGAAAAGGAGAAAAAACATTTAAAATCTCATTTCAAAGCAATTATAAAGAGGCTCAGATATACACTATCTACTTATTTCAAGGAAAAGTGATAAGATAACGCCATGGCTGCTTCTAGCTAGCCAGTTAGCCTCACCAAGTTACATAATCCTTCCTTAACATCAGTAAACCAAATAAAATAAAACATGGACAATCAATCATCACAACCTCTTTATTATTCACACACACACACACACACACACACACACACACACACACACACACACACACACACACACACACATATATATATATATATATATATATATATATATATATATATATATATATATATATATATATATATATATATAAAAGATGAATGAAAATTTAGTAGCACTCCAACCTTCAAAAGTGAAAATTTACAAATATGAAATATAGAGGCTTTGAAAAAAGTATTTGTGGACAATTACCATTTCAGCTTATTATTAATGAAAACTACTTCCTCTTTCAAAGAGCCTCATTGCATTACACAGTGTGACAAAGCAAAAACTATTAAAATTGGATTTCAAGCCAGTAATAATTATTAGAATATATATCTATTAAATAGAATATTGAAAAACAAATAAAACTTTTGAAAGAGCTGTGAAATCATAAAATGTAACGAAGGATAACTTGAAAAATAAACTCTCATGATTTAATGTATAATTTTCTTTTAAAATACTTGGTTGGGTAGAAAACACTTAGCCATTTTAAATTGAATTTATTTATAAATCAGTATACATTTACTAATTATAATTCAATGAGTTGTTAAAAATATCCCATGGTTTAGAAAAAAAATTTCTTTAGGTAAACATGAAAAAAATTTGGAGTTAGTCATTGTTATGTCTCATATATAAAAGTTATTATTGCCAATAAGATCTTACAATGACTTCAATGCAAATAGTAACAACTTACTTCATCAAACTTCATTACATTGTATTAAACACACCTGGAAAAAAAGAAATTTACTTTAGCATACACTGCTAAATTTCAATCTTAGTATACATTTAAATAGAATTTAAGGAAACTCACTACGGACCTCAAATAAACATATAAAACAGACCTCAAATAAACATATAAAACAGTATTCTTCTGGTTGTAATACTTTTAAATAATATATAAATATTTTTCTAAATCACAGAGAGGGTCTGTATCAGTGATGGGTGATGTATAAATTTAGGAAGGATTTATCCATACTAGAAGATTTTTTTTAAATAAAAAATACTTTTATTTAAACGAATAGGGTAAATAAAATTTATTTGAAATTTATGTCCCAACCCAAAAAGATAGAGAAGGGCAGCATATACAAGTTAATTGATTTCCAATAGAAGAATAGAGAAGAAGGGCAATGTAAGGAAGCCAATGTATTTTCGAAGCCAATGTGAAATTAGTGTTAAGATCTATACATTTTCAGTAAAACAACTATTCAGTGAAATAAATGAAGAAATGTTTGGGAAATAAAAGTAAGGCATGTTAATTGAATCAATATTATACCTTTTCCCAAGCAAAACAAATCGTCATAGATCGGAGACCCCTTCTGTACAGACCTTAAAGGACAAAATTTAGATCAAAATGAAACTTTTCAGTTCGAGATGCAGAGTTGTAGAAGTCTCTGTCTTTCATCGGAGACTACCTCGCCATGTCTGTGAATCACTTTAAAATTTTACCCAAAAAAAATTCCGATCATGCAGTAAAAACATATAGATCTTCAAAGAAACACCCAAAAATTTCACAAAATAAATTCAATACAAATTTAAAAAAGGTCTATCATCGGAGACCATCCTCAATAACACCAAAAATAATAGATTCGTTTCTAAAAAATATAGATCTTATCTGATTTTGCATCTGCGAAGAAATCTATAAAATAAAACGTATAGATCTTCAAAGAAACACCGACAACTTTCAACAATAAATCAAAACATATTCAATAAAGGTCTATCATCGGAGATCATCCAAAACATAACTATTATACTATCTCATAGTATATCTATTTCAATAACACGAAAAAAATAAATATTATTGAAAAATATAGATGGTATCCCATAGTAGATCTATGAATATATTTATGAACATTATTTCCAAAAATTATAAAGAAGATCGAACAAAAAATGAGACAAGAAGAAGAAGAGATGAAAGCAACGAAGCATATGTCTAAAATGAATGGTGAGAGAAAACTAAAATTGGGTTTTATCGTGATTGTTCAATATTTCTACTTATAATTTATATACGGAGTCCTTTTACCCTCCTTTTGCCCCCCACTATCATTCCTTTGCACCAGCACCACCGCCGCCCCTCCACTGCCGCCGCCCCTCCACCGCCCAGCCCCCACCGCCCCACCACCCCACTGCTACCCCCTAACCCACACCCTGTTGGAGTTGTGTCCTGATGGCCAACTGTTTATCGTTATTCTATCATGTATAGGCAGATATAATATGTTTACACATCTCATGCTAATATAAACAAATATTATATTCCTATATTTATATAAAAGATGTTTATCAGATAGTGTTTTTCTGCTGATAAGACTAACATCTTGAAATAAATATTTATCTAAATGTCCATAGACGAGCATTAACGAGAGTGGGATATCGTTAATGCATGTGAGACTAGTGTGTGTTGGATGTTTGACTTAGTCTCATAGTCAATGACGGTGTGTTCGCATCCGCACATGGACAGATATTATCTAGAGATAATAGGATGCCGGACTGACCCATCCTAAAGATGTTGCTTGAACTTTTAGTTCATGCTCTAAGCATCTTTAGCGCGACCACGGGTGTAACTATCCTTCGACTTGAAGTATTACGTTTTCTGCATATGTGAACCCGCATACTTTGATGCATTGTCCTAAGCCATATGAAATAAGGATGGTATACAGGCTTTGTTTTGGGTATGCCGCAGCGCGTATTCAGAAACGTAGATTACGTACATAGGATTTGTCACTACTCTTTTTTAAAGAGATTAATGTCTTATGGGGCCCACTGATAAGTCATGACTGAGGAAACTGCATGGCCATGCTGAGATGCTTTTATGACGTCTGTTCCTATTAGTCAGACTTGATAAATCAGTGAATGACTTAATGGATACAAGCTGGATTTTATTAATCCCTTGCATTAAGTCTAGACATTGAGACAAAGGGATACAGTTACACGGAGTCTGAGTCGTGGAAAGGTTTTGATGGTGCAAACGTCTTAACTTATAATCTGGGGGCAATAATGTGTTCCTAGATACCGCTTATTGCTTATAGTATTGGTGCAGAGCCAATACTGTGGCCAGTTTTATAAGTGCCTATACGGGTCACACATTTTGGACAATTTAAGGAGTAAGATTAAACAATGGGATAATAAGTAATTTGTATATTTGTAAAAATAGTAAAATAAAATATTTTGGAATATAATATTATATATATAAATATTCGGTTATATATATATATATTATATGTGTACCGATTAATATATATATATATATATATATATATTATATATTGAATATTTTATTTTGGTTTGTCATTTTAATTATGAAAATAATTATTTTGACATAAACTATTTAAAGTATATTTGTATACTTGTTTAAAAATGATATTGGTATTTTTATTTGATTTAAAATTAATTTTATATTAATTTTTGGTGTCAAATAAAATACACTTTGAACATTTTAGTGGAGAAGAATTTCAAATATCCTTCTCATATCATCATACGGCCAAGTGGAGATTTTAAAGAATCAAATTTCCTTGATTGAAGTTAGTGGAGCTAATAATGTTTTGTCATTTAGTTAATGACAAAGTGAAATTAATC
Source organism: Cuscuta australis (assembly GCA_003260385.1). Classification (NCBI taxonomy): domain Eukaryota; kingdom Viridiplantae; phylum Streptophyta; class Magnoliopsida; order Solanales; family Convolvulaceae; genus Cuscuta; species Cuscuta australis. The sequence continues at coordinate 274,518 of NQVE01000218.1, forward strand.
ATTTGTTTTTATTTACACTTTTGGCACGCCACTTTCAAAATAAATGGTGTGAGATTAGGCGGCCATGGTTTGTATGTATGATTCGGGCATAATTTTTCTAGTGTGAGAAAATAATATTTTGGTTCCATTAATATCATTTTGTGTATAGAAAATATCTTTAATATTTTCTAAATATTATTGGAAATATTTTCTAAAGAAATATACAAGATTATTATTATCCCAATTTTAATCTTTATATTTTATACTACTATAATCTTTACTAGCATAAAGATTGTGGTAGACTCCGGCGTTGTTCGTGTGTCAAAGTTGGAGACCGGACGATTGAACGGTTACGTTTGCACTTTCAACGCTCTTCCTACAACTTCTTCGTTTTACCGCTTACGGAGAAAGGTACAAATTTCTTACTACTATAAGTTTTAGTACGTGATTCTGGGCAAGATAATCATGTTAGGATGTTAAAATTTATATATTCCGTTGTCTATCCTTGTATGGTTACCTTTCAGTGGTATCGAAGCCAACATACAAAACTATAGTTTTACGTTTGACTTTTAAAATTTTAAAAGTCAAAGTTTTAACTTGGTAATTATTAAAATTCAAAATTGGTAAAATGATTTTATTTAGTCTTGGAATAAGTATTGGACTTAAATAAATCATTGAAAATGAATTTTAAATTTATTTATTTTATTTCTACCCGTAATATATATATAAATATATATATATTGATTTTTAGAAATATATATTTATATATATTGTAGAAAAAATAAATATAATTTTATTTGGGCATAAAACATCATTTTATGATTGATAAAATTATATTGTAATTTTTGAATGTATTATTTCCTGTTTTGAATTTATTGTATTTATTTAGGTGAAAACCGAAAATAAATATGGGAAAATTCAAAATGAACTTTATTAAACTTGGAAATATTATTTCTAAGTTGAATAAGGTTGTTGATAAATATATTGTTCAAAATAATATTAGTTAGTAATTAAATAAATATATATTTATATATGTACTTGGTTTTATTACCGAAATAATATATATATTTATATATTTGTATTTTAATTACATAAATGACTAATATATATTTTGGAAAGTTATATCTCAGTAAGAAAAAGAATCTTTTTCAAAATATTAAATTTTTGTAATTTAATATTTTCGAAATCAATTTAAATGGCGTTTTATAACTTATTGAGATTTAACTAATATATTTTGGAAATAATGATTTATAAATTTTGGAAATTTTATTTCCTGGTTTATAAATGTTAAAAATAACTACTGGAAGTTGAAATTTAATTTTCATGATTTTTGCAAAATTGTTTCAAAATTATAATGGCCTTTTTGAATATAATTTTGCAAAAAGGGCATTTTGGTCTTTTGGAATATTCTGGATATTTTTTTTATGCTTGAAGAATATCCAGAATGCATAAAATGCTTTTTATAAAATTTTATTAGATTTATTTGGACATCTAATTTAATTTTATGAGTTTTAGAAAATATTTACTCCCGTAGTATTTTTCTAGAACTGTCTGGGGTGAGCGCGGTTCACCCGGTGTATGTATATCTCTATTGCTTGTGTGGATGTATGATATGCATGGAGGATGATTGTGGCTATAGTTTATTTGATTATAATACGGCCTGCGTGTCGTGCCTTATCTCATAAACTCTTGTTGTAACTCTATTTCTCTCTCTTACCTCAACCGAGGATTCTTTTCTCACGTGGTTAGAAGACGAAAAGATTTGAAGACCGTTTGAAGAAATCTAAAAGAATGGAGATAGCCCAAAGTCCAAGTGCCCAGAAGCCAGTGGGAGCTATCGTTTTATTTTTCTTTTAGGGGCCACAATCAATACACGTTTATTTACTGCGTTTTGTGAATGCATGTTGAATGTATGTTGAACGCTAGTAATGGACATGTGCGCGGCCATGTCGATAGGTGAGATCGAAATTATAAATCCCTCACGAATATTGAGTCTGTTGCCTTCTGACGCCCGACACCTATCTGGCTAATGTGCACTGTCATGTACTCAGCCTCAGCAGAGCATAGTACGGTGTATGTTAAGCTGGTTACGGGAACCGCCATAGCGTGGTCGTTGTCGCACGTTGGGTTAGACTGAACTGAGTCTCGGTCAAATGGATGGACGACTCAGAGGTAATAAGTTGGGGTCATCAATGACAAGTCGAATGATTTTACTCACTCATCCAGCCAGGAGTTGGATCTTTATGATTTAATTGGAACTCTATTCCTAACCAAAGTAGTCTGCTTGTAAGACGTGCCTAAGCCAATTACAAGTACGGTGAAAAGGTGTCCTGGTCCGATTGTAGTAATATTGTTCGCCCAACACCAGACCAAGAGCTGAGAGCCCGACTCATCAGTTGGAACTATGTTCCTACCTAAATAGTTGTCTTGTGGAGTAACGCCCAAGCGGAACGCAAGATAATGAAATATGGATCTTGGCCCACTAGAGGTTTTGCCGGAAATCTCCGAATCAATATCGAGGGTTATTGATTTGTTAAAAATAGTGGGAGATAATTAATTAAAGGCCTAATTAATTATTAAACATGATAGATAACCTAGTTTGCAAAATTTTCTGTAGATGGCAAACAACAACAACCCTTTTAACCTGCGTTACATCCTGGAAAACAACAAGTTATCCGGGACCAACTTTCTTGACTGGGAGATGAACCTCCGGATCGTTCTTGACTGTGAGAGGAAACTCTACATCCTCGAAACGGATCCTCCCAAGACCCCTGATGCTGATGCTCGTGCGTTCGAACTCACTTCCTTCAAGAAGTATGAGGACGACGCGCGAGATGTAAAGTGTATCATTATGGCCAGTATGACCGCGGAGCTCCAAAGGCTCCACGCACGCATGGAAGTGCGTCCTATGATACAATGCTTAAGAGACCTTTACCAGGGTCGACCCCAAAACTCAGGTATTTACGTTATCGAAGTCAATATGTCTAATATCACCTCTTGGGTGATGGATACTGGATGTGGTTCTCACATCTGTACTTCTATGCAGAACTTGCTTGAATGTAGACAATTGACGGAGGGAGAGATACAACTAAAAGTCGGCAATGGCGCACTCGTCTATGCATTGGCCGTCGGAACCTATAGTTTATCTCTACCTAGTGGTCTAATATTGCATTTGAATAATTGTCTGTTTGTACCTAGTATGAGCAAAAACATCATTTCTGTATCCTGCCTTGACAAAGCAGGATTTTCATTCGTTGTAAAAGACAAAACTCTTTCTGTCTTTAGAAATGATATATTTTATGCAAGTGCAAAAATGACCAACGGTCTCTATGTCCTTGACATGGATACCACAATATATAACGTAGATGTTAAGAGAAACAAATCTAACAGTTTGAATCTCGCGTACCTTTGGCATTGTCGTTTGGGCCACATTAACGAGAAACGCATATCTAAGTTACATCGTTCCGGTGTACTTGATTCATTTGACTTCCAGTCATATGATGTATGTAAATCTTGTTTACTTGGTAAAATGACAAAGGCTCCATTCACTGGTCACGGTGAAAGGGCGAGTGACTTATTGGGCCTCATACACTCCGATGTGTGTGGTCCAATTAGCACTGTAGCTAGAGGTGGTTATTCTTACTTCGTTACATTTACTGACGACCTTAGTAGATATGGATATGTGTATCTCATGAAACACAAATCGGAATGCTTTGACAAATTCAAAGAATTCAAGAACGAAGTAGAAAAACAATTAGGCAAAAGTATTAAGACCCTCCGCTCGGATTGAGGAGGTGAATACTTAAGCCTAGAGTTCGATGACTATCTGAAAGAGCATGGGATCTTATCCCAACTCACTCCTCGAGGGACACCTCAGTTAAATGGAGTGTCTGAGAGGAGAAATCGGACTTTGCTAGACATGGTTCAGAGCATGATTAGTCTGACAACATTGCCAGAATCATTTTGGGGATATGCATTGAAAACAGCAGCGCACACACTCAACAGAGTTCCATCTAAAGATGTCGAGAGCACACCATACGAACTATGGCGTGGGAGAAAACCGAGTTTCTCGTACTTTAAGATTTGGGGCTGTGAAGCTTATGTAAAACGTCTCATGACGTCTAGTAAGTTGGAGCCTAAATCTGATAAAGTAATTTTTGTGGGATACCCCAAGGAAACTAGAGGGTATGAGTTCCATCATCCATCCGATAACAAAATCTTTGTTGCTCGGAATGGAACCTTCCTTGAGAAGGAGTTTCTTTCTGCTATCACTAGTGGGAGAAAGGTAGACCTCGAAGAAATTCGAGAACCACAAGAAGAAGTCCCGGTAGTGTTGGAACCTGAGCAAAGAGATCAAGCAATTGAACCTCAAATTGCTCAAGATATACCACGTAGGTCAGACCGGATACGTAATCCTCCGGTCAGATATGGATTTCTCATGTCTGATGAAGGTGACGTCTTGTTGGTAGATCAAGGCGAACCAGAGACCTACCTCGAGGCAATTACATGCCCCGAATCCGATCTATGGCTCGAAGCCATGAAATCTGAAATGGAGTCTATGTACACAAACCAAGTCTGGACCTTGGTTGATGCGCCCGAAGGGGTAAAACCCATTGGATGCAAGTGGGTCTTCAAAAAGAAGATAGACGTAGACGGGAAGGTTCATAACTTCAAAGCTAGATTGGTAGCAAAAGGTTATAGACAAATCCACGGAATTGACTATGATGAAACCTTTTCTCCAGTTGTTATGCTGAAATCCATTCGGATAATGCTTGCGATTGCAGCCTATTACGATTATGAAATTTGGCAGATGGACGTCAAAACGGCTTTCCTTAATGGGAACCTCAAAGAGGATGTCTTCATGACACAGCCTGACGGTTTTCAAATTGCTGGTTAGTCTGCCAAAGTTTGTAAGCTGCAACGTTCAATCTACGGATTGAAACAAGCATCTCGGAGTTGGTACATACGTTTCGACGAAACCATTTCTAGTTTTGGTTTCAAGAAGAACTCTGAAGAATCTTGTGTATACAAGAAGGTCAGTGGGAGTGTAATAGTATTCCTAATCTTGTATGTCGATGACTTATTGTTAATGGGTAACGATATTCCCGCTCTCACTTCTGTAAAGACGTGGTTGAGCGAGAACTTCTCCATGAAAGACTTAGGGGATGCTAGTTATGTCCTTGGCATAAGAATCTACCGAGATAGATCAAGAAAGTTAATAGGTCTAAATCAAAGTACATATATAGATAAAATCCTTGATCGATTTAGCATGTCTAACTCAAAGAAAGGATCTTTACCTATGACACCCGGCACGGTTCTTTCTAAGAGCCAGAGTCCTTCTACTCTCGAGCAAAAGGAACTCATGATGAAGGTTCCATACGCCTCTGCGATTGGATCCATCATGTACGCCATGATATGTACTAGACCTGATGTCTCATTCGCTTTAAGCGTGACCAGCAGATACCAGGGAAGTCCAGGAGAAGCACACTGGACAGCGGTCAAGAACATCCTCAAGTATCTTCGCAATACTAAGGATGCATTTCTGGTATACGGTGGTGAGGAAGAGCTAAAGGTGGTCGGTTACACTGATGCTAGCTTCCAAACCGACAGAGACGATTCAAAATCACAAGCAGGATATTTGTTTTGCGTGAATGGTGGAGCTTTTAGTTGGAAGAGCTTTAAGGAGGATACAACCGCCGATTCGACTACAGAGGCTGAGTACATAGCTGCCGCCGAGGCAGCAAAAGAAGCTGTTTGGATCAAGAAGTTCATTACTGAACTTGGAGTGGTTCCTAGTATTAATGACCCTATCTCATTGTTTTGCGACAACACTAGGGCCATTGCACAGGCAAAGGAACCGCGATCTCACCAGAAAACCAAACACATTGTACGACGCTATCACATCCTACGAGAAATCGTAGATAGAGAAGATGTGATGATTTGCAAAGTAGATACTGACGACAACATAGCCGATCCCCTGACCAAGCCTTTAGGCAAGCTAAAGCATGAGGGTCACACTAGGTCCATGGGCATTAGACCGATGCCAGATTGGCCATAGTGCAAGTGGGAGATTGTTGGAGTTGTGCCCTGATGGCCAACTGTTTATCGTTATTCTATCATGTATAGTCAGATATAATATGTTTACACATCTCATGCTAATGTAAACAAATATTATATTCCTAGATTTATATTTAAAAGATGTTTATCAGATAGTGTTTTTCTGCTGATGAGACTAACATCTTGAAATAAATATTTATCTAAATGTCCATAGTCGAGCATTAACGAGAGTGGGATATCGTTAATGCATGTGAGACTAGTGTGTGTTAGATGTTTGACTTAGTCTCATAGTCAATGACGGTGTGTTCGCATCCGCACATGGGCAGATATTATCTAGAGATAATAGGATGCCGGACTGACCCATCCTAAAGATGTTGCTTGAACTTTTAGTTCATGCTCTAAGCATCTTTAGCGCGACCACGGGTGTAACTATCCTTCGACTTGAAGTATTATGTTTTCTGCATATGTGAACCCGCATACTTTGATGCATTGTCCTAAGCCATATGAAATAAGGATGGTATACAGGCTTTGTTTTGGGTATGCCGCAACGCGTATTCAGAAACGTAGATTACGTACATAGGATTTGTCACTACTCTTTTTTAAAGAGATTAATGTCTTATGGGGCCCACTGATAAGTCATGACTGAGGAAACTGCGTGGCCATGCTGAGATGCTTTTATGACGTCTGTTCCTATTAGTCAGACTTGATAAATCAGTGAATGACTTAATGGATACAAGCTGGATTTTATTAATCCCTTGCATTAAGTCTAGACATTGAGACAAAGGGATAGAGTTACACGGAGTCTGAGTCGTGGAAAGGTTTTGATGGTGCAAACGTCTTAACTTATAATCTGGGGGCAATAATGTGTTGCTAGATACCGCTTATTGCTTATAGTATTGGTGCAGAGCCAATACTGTGGCCAGTTTTATAAGTGCCTATACGGGTCACACATTTTGGACAATTTAAGGAGTAAGATTAAACAATGGGATAATAAGTAATTTGTATATTTGTAAAAATAGTAAAATAAAATATTTTGGAATATAATATTATATATATAAATATTCGGTTATATATATATATATTATATGTGTACCGATTAATATATATATATATATATATATATTATATATTGAATATTTTATTTTGGTTTGTCATTTTAATTATGAAAATAATTATTTTGACATAAACTATTTAAAGTATATTTGTATACTTGTTTAAAAATGATATTGGTATTTTTATTTGATTTAAAATTAATTTTATATTAATTTTTGGTGTCAAATAAAATACACTTTGAACATTTTAGTGGAGAAGAATTTCAAATATCCTTCTCATATCATCATACGGCCAAGTGGAGATTTTAAAGAATCAAATTTCCTTGATTGAAGTTAGTGGAGCTAATAATGTTTTGTCATTTAGTTAATGACAAAGTGAAATTAATCATTTGTTTTTATTTACACTTTTGGCACGCCACTTTCAAAATAAATGGTGTGAGATTAGGCGGCCATGGTTTGTATGTATGATTCGGGCATAATTTTTCTAGTGTGAGAAAATAATATTTTGGTTCCATTAATATCATTTTGTGTATAGAAAATATCTTTAATATTTTCTAAATATTATTGGAAATATTTTCTATAGAAATATACAAAATTATTATTATCCCAATTTTAATCTTTATATTTTATACTACTATAATCTTTACTAGCATAAAGATTGTGGTAGACTCCGGCGTTGTTCGTGTGTCAAAGTTGGAGACCGGACGCTTGAACGGTTACGTTTGCACTTTCAACGCTCTTCCTACGACTTCTTCGTTTTACCGCTTACGGAGAAAGGTACAAATTTCTTACTACTATAAGTTTTAGTACGTGATTCTGGGCAAGATAATCATGTTAGGATGTTAAAATTTATATATTCCGCTGCCTATCCTTGCATGGTTACCTTTCACACCCCCACCGCTGCACCAGCGTCATCGCCGGCCCATCGTTGCCTCAGCCTCACCACCACCGCACCGCACACCGCTGTCCTGCCCCCACAGCCACAGATCTAACACAAATCTACAAGAAGGAGAAGGAGAAGAAAAAGAAGAAGAAGAAGAAGAAGAAGAAGAAGAAGAAGAAGAAGGTGGAGCGGGAAAAGAGCATATGGCCAGATCTAGCCGAGAAAGGAAAGCGAAGAACCAGAAAAAAAGAGGAAAGAGAGAGGAGGGAAGAGAGAGATGAAGATAAGGCCAGATTTGGCCGTGGGGATTACTGGGGAAGAAGGAAATCTTGAGAAAAGAAAAAGAAGGAGAGGGGGGAAGAGAGAGAGAGGGAGAAGTAGGAAAGAAAAGATATAGAAGGGGGGTTGCGGAATGGCGATTGAGAAGGACTAGAAAAGAAAGGGGAGAAGGGAACGAGAAGAAGGGTAATTTTGGAAGGGTGGGTATGAAAAAGTAGAGTAGGAAGATTTTTTTCGGACGAAAAAAGGTAGAGTAGGAAGTTTATTCTTGGACGGAGGGAGTAATATTTAATGGATAAACTAAAATTGGGGGTTTTATCCTGATTGTTCAAAAAATAAAGAGTAAAAGTGATTTTTTAATGGAGCATGCTACATGCACCCCAAAAATTGTACCTTATTTGTATACCAATACTTTGATGATTCACACTGGCACAAAGCGTTGGTGCGTTAACAAAAATTTACACTGATACAAAGTGTTGATGCGTTAATAAAAATTAGCATTACACCAACACAAAATGTTGGTGCATCCCTGTGATGTACAAAATGGGGTACAAATCTTTGGGGTACAAATAGCTTTAGCCTTTTTGAATAGATAAGGGAACATCTTTTGGGGAAAACAAAAACAATGAAAGGAGAAGATCTTTTAGCCAATTGGATCAGTCAAGATTAGATCTAATTAGATAAGATAAAATCAAATCCAATCATGTCTGATTGCTTGTATATTTCATGCGACCCACTGCATCTTAGTTTATCATGTTTATATGTTGTTTAGATTAAATCAAATTAAATTAAACCAGATCAAATTAGAAAGATTTTTAAATATAATTAGAATTAGATCTAATCAGATAAGATAAGATAAGATCAAATCAAATTCAATCAGATCTTATTGCTTGCATATTTCATGTGAGCCACTGCATCTCAATTTAACATGTTTATATGTTGTTTAGATGATATCTAATGAAATTAGATCTCCTCATATCATATTAGACTATAGGGTGTTACATTATTTCTCCTAGATTTTAAAACTTATATCTTATATCATCATCAAACCACACCAAACATGCATTAAATCTCTAAAAATTTTCATTTCCCTCTTCCTAAATTTGTTTTACCTCTTCCTAATTTCACCTCCTTTTTCCTAATTTCCTTTTTCACTTTTAGAAACTTGCACTCACGAGGGTTGCTGGATCTTTATTTTACTGAATTAAAGACACCCTAATACGAGATTTGGGATAATATATTATTTTAGATAATTAAAAGAAATTTTGGAGATTCTAATCGTCTCAATACAACAAAACTAATCTGAGTATATTTGTAAAGATTTGAATTAAAAGATTGATATGTTCATTGATTGATTATAAAAATTGTATCGTTGGGTAGGGATCGACGAATCAAATCCAACGACGCACACTGCTAAAATTTCGTGTAAAAGCTGCGAAAATATAGAGGGGGATTTTTCCGCCTCTAATTAGCAGTAGATTAGAGGGGGAGTATTCACCCTCTATTTCATATTTTTAATTAGCGGGTGATATTTTCCCCACTAATTTCGTAGCAAATTGAAATAAACTTTGCTTGCATAACCGGGAGATTAAATTTAAATTTTAAATGGCAGTACAAGACTTCTAATTTATTATAAAAACATAATAGAGTTAGAGGCGGAAAAATTCTCCACTATTCTAAAAAAAAACATTAGAGGCAGTAGATGTCCCCGCTAAGTATACAACAAAAAAATTAAATAATAAGGGTAATATTTCCCCTCTAATGGAAAAGAAAAATGCTAGGGATACACCATAGGTGTACCCCATTTGTCCCCCACCCCCTTCATTACCACAAAAATGGGCAAGAAACTAAAAAAAAATTAAATAAATAAAAATGAGGTAAAAATGAGTGGTGGAGAAAGGGGTGGGGGACAAATAGGGTACACCTTTGGTGTACCCCTAGCATTGCTCAATGGAAAACATTGAGTGGAACTTTTCTCCCTCATGATTTTGTCAATGAATTAAAATGAAGAAAAATGCTATGGGTACACTAAAAGTGTACCCCATTTATCCCTCACCCCCTCCTTCTCCACATAAAAAGGCAAGAAATGCAAAAAAATAAATAAATAAAAATTAATTAAAAATGAGTGGTAGAGAAGGGAGTGGTGTACATTTGGGGTACACTTTTGGTGTACCCCTAGGATTGCTCTAAAATGAATTAAAGGTGTGGCTGCCTCATACCATTATCCGCAAAAAAAGAGTATGTCGTCACGCTTAGGGGTGTATACGAATCGAATCGAAGAAAATATATCACTATTCGATTAAAGTGATATGTATTCGAATTCGGATTCGTATATAATTCGAATTTTAAAAAACATTCATATTCGATTCGATATTTGACGTATTTGAATTCGTATTCGAATATTCGAATTCGAAAATATTAGAAATTTTTTTCTTAAAATAGATTTCTTAAAGACATTAACTTATTATTTTATAATAATGTAAAATGTAGTAAAAATATGTTATATAAATTTATATGTACACAAGAATTTAATATATTAAAATATGTTAACATATGTACACAAATATTTAATATATTAGAATATATATAAATTTATTTATAAATTATAATATTGGAATAATTTGAATAATAAACAAATCGAATCTATTAATATTTATATTTGGATTCGAATATAATTTGAATCTAAAATACGATTGGTATTCGAATTCGAATATAGCGAATACGAATCATTATTGGCCGCCAGATGCGATCGTCCGACAGCGCCTAGGTCTACCTCGTGGACATACTTTGACGCCGCGATAGTGGAGAACGACGCCATCGACATACTTTGGTCTCAGAGTTCCTCGCCCACACAGTATAACGATATCAGTCTCAGACATCGACGCCGCCCACGCCCGTGTTTGCTGCCGTGTCAAGCCAAAATTACAACCCCAATCTCCGCCGCCTCGAATTTCCAGGTTTAAGTTCTTCTTAGAATTACTCCAATTTTTCCTTATAGTAACTTGCTACTTTAGAAAATGTTGGAAAAAAAGATGGTTCTTCCGCCTTGAATGACATTCTATTAAACAAGCCCTGACTTCAAAAATAAATATGGAGTAGAATCAACTAAAAGAACCACTCTGTACATTAGAATGTGCTACAAGCTGACTAAATTGTTAGGAATACAAGGATATTGAAATTCATCAATAGCATATATAAAATCATATATTTACACAAAGGATTAGATGAACCTGCCTATTAGTTGCTGCTATAAGTGATAAAAATGTTGGAAACGACTTATTGGAGTCCAACATAAGTAGCTGGGAAGCTTTATACACATCTTGCTCTCTACTGCAATAACAGACTCAACAAGAGTGTTAAAAAAGTTATATCAGAGATCTATATAAGGCCTGTTTGGGAATAGCGATAGAGATTAGCGTCAGCGTTTTGGATAAAATTTCAACGGTGCAGATTACTTTGAAAACGCTAACGCTAAACGCTGCCCGTAGATAGCCTTTTCAAAACGCTAACGCTAATCGATAACGCTATTTCCAAACAGGCTGATAGTAAAAATACATAGTAGAGACAACTTCCCGTAATAAAAGTTTCATAAAAAATGCAAAATTTAGAAAAGTGAGGTACTAATATATTTTCTAACCTAGAATTTTGGAGCATGAATTACAAAACCCCGTAAAAATATTTGAGCGTACACTTTATAAATGTACGGTGACAGGGAATGACCTCCACTATTCCGGTGATGGACTCGAGCAGAAGCAATGCCGCCCTTCAGGCTTCTTCGACGGAGAGACGCCGGACGACGACGGTGACAGGGTTGAGACCAGCGACTTCTTCTGACGAGCTGTACCTATTCCGGTGACTTCCTCTGGCGACCGTCAGGCAGCAGTGACGAGGACCTGGGTAACTCCTCGCTGCTCCATTAGCTCCCGACAGTGGTAACGTTTGGGCTTCGGCAGCAACTGATAGAATCCGTGCAGCGGGTAAATACTTTTTATTTTTAAAATTATTTTAGATTATAAGTTATGATTTAGGATATGTGAGGTGTGAAATTGTGAATTTTTTATTTTTTAATAAGAGAAGTGTGAACTTTTCATGAGTTGATTTTCATATGATTATATGAAGGTTTTGATTTTTTGTTGATAAAATTAGTAATTTTCTTATTCTAGTAATATGTCTCATATACAACTGCCAATTAGGGCTTTTAGTTTGGGAGGTCACTTTGGTTTCATTGGCTTGAAACTATTGTGTTAAGGAAACTTTCAATTGGGGGGTTGGGGCTTTTAGTTTATATTACGTTCCTTTGCTATACTAGGTTGAACGAGCTGTAAAGTTGGAAGATAGAAGCAGATTGATGAGGCTACAACTTCCAAATATGCAGAGGTTTAAACTTTGCTGGTTTATGACCTTGCAGATGAGGCTGCTTGGATATTATATTAAGAGGCCAACTGTTTTGCTCTTCAACCAGCAGGCCAAGCAACCAGCAGTGTGAAAGACTAAGAGGGGTGATGATGTTGTTCCCTCTTCCACATAGGCAAAGGGTCAAGCTTAAGTCATTGAGGAGAGTAAAACCATGGCTAAAAACCAATCTTTGTGTAATTGGCACTCCTACGTTGAAGATTTGGTCTTTATTCTTTAATTTGAGTAATTTTAGAATATGGAGTTTCATTCTTTGTGTTTTGTTTGTTTTCTACTTTGGATTGAAGCAAGCCAATGTACTCTTAGTTTTGTTTTTAATA